>JAIUND010000289.1:0-85144 GCA_034699125.1 Gisinianus flammeolus
CTCAAGGAAAACATCAGTACACTTGGAGCTGAAATATTTAAATTAAGTGAAGAAAATAAACAACTATCTGAAAAATTACACCCCTATCCAAATTAGGAACTATTTTGCTCCCGACTCGATCGTGTCAGTACATTTCTGAAGACGACTTCTCATCGTTAGATACTCATGCAAGTGAAAATACAAATATCACAAAAATACTGCACCACCATAATGTCCCTATATTGGCGTATTTAAAAAAGCATATAGACAAATGCATAAGTACGCTAATGTATTTTAGTAACCCTGATGAAACCGTGACCTTTTTTTGTACTACTCAGATTCAAAACGATACCAAACTTGTAGAATTAAGCTAATCTTTGCTTTTTTGGATTTTCTAGTCCCTTTTTATGTAAGCATAATATGTAATACGTTATTTCAGTTATTTAGTTGTAGATTCAATACAGTATGTATCAGTTATCGTCGTTTTTTATATACATGTCTTTTTGGTTATCAAGAGCCACAGAAGGTTTCGCGAAATAATTTGTATTTTGAGACAATCATATATATGAAATATATGTAAGTAGGTAATTTTTTGTGAAAATATTCCCACTCGATGAAAATTCAAGCTTCTTCGGACATGTGATTATGGGTAGGGTACTACAGGTAAATGATAGCCTTTAGTAAAACTGAAATCACATAACGTAAATACACATTGATATAAGTGTGTAGTCTCCAAATTTAGTTTTATATACATCTACTTTACTTTTAATTCAGCAGCCATAATCGAATGTCTATTTTATCGATATACATATTATGATATATTGCAAATTGCATATTTAACTACTTAAGTAAGTACATATTTATATAATTCTATCTATACTAATGCAGTTTTTCCAATAGTGTTCTGATAAAACTAACATTGATAATACACTGCTAATTTAAATAGCTAGTAAAAAACTATCGCCAAGTAGCCTTAGTCTACTTATTATATATTTTTTTAAATATAAGTTTGACATAATATGCAGTTTCACAAGATTTACTATGCTCAATAAGAACTTATTCTGAGTGCGATCGAAACTAAACGAATTAAGTAAAAGTAAATAAATAACTTAACTTAAGTACTACTTCTAATAAGATTTTACTATACCTCTAATTATATCGTGTACTGTGTGCCTGCGGTGCAATCACAATACCTATATTTATTGTACATTTGGACTTCCTGTATGTTCATTGTCACAAATATGTATTGGTTAAGTATATATACGTAAAAAATGTAAATGCCTATATTAATAGCTATACGAGCGTGCTTTTCAATTGCAAATTTAAAGAGCCTGTATGAATTGTACGTTGTCATTTTTTATAATAAAAATAAATGAATAAAATTGTCAAGAATTTAATAGAGATTTAGCAGTACTAAATTAGCACTGCCGCTTTTATTAATAATGTGTGTATATAGTAAATTAAATGGTGTAACATATCATAAATGTACAAAATACACGGTTTTACTTTTTTTTTAGAAAAGAAACAAAAATATATCAAAACGTGAGACGAATTCTTATGTTTTATGGATAGATGTATTTTTTGAAAAATAATGTGTTGCATTACAAATAACTTGACTAATCGTCCATTTCATCAGGAGGGTCAACAATTTTGACATCGTCATCTTCCGATATTCCCAGGATCATATCAACCACACCATACAAGGATTCTAAATTCGATTCTTTACGACTATCCAGAGGAAAAAATTTAACTAAACTATAATCATCAAGGACTTTGCCGATTCCAAGTGTTAAATTGAGATATTTCTTATTCCATTCCGTTTCAATCTCTGCTCCTAAAATCTCTTCAGAGTCTGGCTCAAGGAATCGTTCCAGAGCTCTCTTGTCCTTCTTACTAATCAAATCCATCTTTGTAATTAGATTAATTTGTGGAACTTCCAAGCTAACCATTGCACTCAGAGCCGTCATTGAGCCAGCTATGAATTTAGGACCATCTATATATATTAAGAATAAAACATAAGAAAATGCTATTCAGTTACTTCGTTATAGCCGGTCAAATTGGAAAACAATTTTGCTTGAGTATATTTAACATGATTCTGACTCTATAGCTATAACATACCAGTTAAAAAATTGGCATCTAAACAGTAGATTGCAATGGTCCGAAAGTGCCAATCATCTAACTTCTCAACGAATCTTCTCATAATATCCATGTGAGTATAAAGTTCAATCTGCCCAGGAAGATCAAATATTATGTAGTCATCATTGTAGTCTTCTCCAATTTGTTCATGAAGCCAATCCATATTATCCAAAAGATACCTATATTGAAAACAACCAACAAATATACATTAGTCTCTATAGATTTACTGTATTTGTTTCGTATAAGCATTGTCTTTGTCTTGTCTATTCGACTACATACTTCATGCAATAGACTAATCCTCCATTCGGACCCAATTGCAAATCTTCATCATCCATCACATCTTCGACAGAAATTAAATCACGAATATCGGCAAGTGGCTCATAGTCGAAGGCATCAGCTGCTGGATCCAAATTCACAACTCGTATTGGTCTTCTTGATGATGGCGTTTGTTTCTCCATCATACTACAGTAAGTACTCTACAATTATAAAAGATCAAACGAAAAACTTTTTATTAAAAAGACAAACATAATGGAATCATTCTAGCTAGATTCTAGAATGATTTTAGAATCTAGAATCATTCAATAAATTCCACGAAACAAAGTATCTAATAAAATAAATAATTAGGATTACCTTTCCGGTGCCGGCTGGCCCGAGAACAATTTGTGCAAATCTCATTTTGTCTCTTTCTTTTTATATTTATTTTACAAAAAATCTTTAAAATTACAACTTGCACATGTAATTTGTAAAACTAAAACGTACGACTTTGATAATTGATTCAAACCGAGCATAAAGCCGCTCGTTGACTCGCCCGGTTATTTCATAATTTGGAAATTTACGAAACAGTGACGAAATTTTAATGTCGTTAAATATATTCATATATTTGACATATTTTTAACAGTGTTGTTGTTTTGTAAAGCAGGTAATTAAATGGCTTCAAGTGGATTTAGTAGTATTCTTAAAATAGCAGACTTGGATGACTTTATCACACCTTCACAGGTATGTATAAGTAAAAGTCGAATCATGACAACGCAATACTTTTAAGTTAAAACTTTTAAGTTAAAACTTTTAACTACGTTCATATATACGCAATAGAAGTTAATCTTGGATTAATTTTTAATTAAATAGAGCCTGTCATTTATTCTGTTATTTAAATGTTTCAGGAATGTATAAAGCCAGCACAGCCTGCTAAAAAAGTTGCAATTTCTCAGCCGACCTCGTCAAAAGTTAGAATTGAATTGGAGAATGATGGGTCAATAGAGGTAAAATTTTGATACACATTTGATATGTTATTACAGTTGCGTGCCTTCATTAAAAGTTTGTGATGATGACACCTTTTTGTTGTTCTTTTTCGATAGGTGCCTGAAGTCACACAGAAAGTTGAAATCAATTTAACAGACTGTCTCGCTTGCAGTGGCTGCATAACATCCGCTGAAAGCATTTTAATTTCCCAACAAAGTCCAGAAGAGCTCGTTAGAATTCTTGAGCGCAATAGGAATGCCAAGGTATACAATCATCCCTACTATTATCATTATTAGCATGTTGGCAAAGGGGATAATGAATCATTATTTACGATAACGTTCATTATTTTTTGTCCATAGTCTTCCGTAGTTGATGACGGTTATAATTTACTTGCCGTCATAACTCTGGGAACTCAAGCAGTTTTATCATTGGCAAAGAAATATGACCTACATGCTCAAGAAACAGCTGAGAGACTTTCAGGTGAGTATCTAATTATGAATTAAAATTCATTGTATGTATCACTTGAAATTACTTATTTTTCTTGCATGGATTTTTTTGAATTGAAGGATTTTTCAAAAGTTTGGGAGCAGATAAAGTAATAACGATAACATTAGCAGAAGATTTATGCCTCATTGAGAGTGAGCGTGAGTTTGCAGAAAAATGTGATAATATGAAAACGGATCCAACTTCACTTCCGGTTATTAGTGGAGTGTGCCCGGGTAAACTACAAAATAAAATACCTAAATAAAATAACTTGTTAGGCATTAGCCCTTGTCATAATCATAATTTTTTGTATTTGTCTTCTCCATATATAGGTTGGGTTTGCTATGCCGAAAAATTACACCCATATGCAATAAAGAATATGAGCAGAGTGAAATCCCCGCAACAAATTATGGGCTCTCTATTAAAATCTGTGTATGGTCCCAGAGTGAATCGAAGTCCAGATGAAATTTATCATGTTACTTTGATGTCATGTTTTGATAGGAAATTGGAAGCATCCAGAAAAGATTTTATGATTGAAGAGTACAAGTCCAAGGAAGTCGACTCTGTTGTTACTCCTTTAGAACTGGAAAATCTATTACAATCGATAGGGAAAACGTTGTTAGATTTTGAACCAATGCCAATTGACAATGTATTTGGTTTCAATTCGGAAATCGGGATCGATGCATCCCTCATGTCTCATCTTGGATCCGGTTCCGGCGGATTCGCTGAGTTCGTTTTACGAGTAACAAACCAAAAATTTGGTAATTGCGATATTCCAAATGTCGAGTGGGTAGTGGGAAGGTAATGTAACGGATTTTTGAATATGTTATTCTTGTTTCTAGATTTTGTATTTTAAAGATGCATATTCATATAATATTGATGCTCCCTTTTTATTTTTCTATTAGAAATCCTGACATTTCAGAGGCAGTGATCTCAACACCGAATGGAGATTTAAAATTTAGTGTAGCCACAGGATTTCGAAATATTCAAACTATTGTGAGGAAATTAAAAACGAAAATACGGTCAAATGTTCCCCATTATATCGAAATCATGGCGTGTCCGTCAGGTATTTAAAAGAAATACATTTTTTTATTAAAACTGTTTTATACAACAACAAACACCCTTATATGGATTAATTTTTAATTTTTTACAAATAAATATGTAGGTTGTCTAAATGGTGGTGCTCAACTTCGTCCACAAGTGCAAGAAGGAGGGGGACGTGAATTAGCTTTGGAACTCGAGAAAAATTACAAAGAATTACCTTTGGAAATCAAACGTGATAATCCTCAGATTGAGCAAATCTATTCAATGTTGGGTAGTCCCGATTCCAAATTGTACAATGAAACTCTGTTCACGGAATTTCGTAAGTCCCTTATTTACATTGTTTATTTATTTTTGATTAGTGACTATACACACAATATACTTACAAGTCTAGTCTATATATCATTTATTTTTTTGTTTCAGATGCTATCGAAAAACAAGTCAGTTTAGGGATCAAATGGTAATATCTCTCTCTGCTCCGCGTCGTCTACAAAATCCAAGATTTTATATTTTAACTCGAACAACTAATTACAAATAGTACGCAATGACTTACACATGTAGTAACTTTATCTTTTTTAATTTATGCCTTGGATATATAGGTACATATGCACAATGGAATGGCAATATGTATCTATTTTTGTCCTCAATCAGAATTCGAATGTTTTTCTTACTTTATGTATTATTTCATGGAAATTTTTTAAACTATTGATTATGGCTCATTATGGAGTATATAAGTCTACGTTCGCTTTGTATTGGCTTAATCGAACAATCAACAATATAGTGAATTAGTGATGTTTTTTTCTTCATGTGATTAAATATTGCCTACGGATACTTATTTACGTTCATGGAATGTAAAGTAATTATGTGCTACGAAATTTTAAATTTTGTTCAAAAAATAAAAAGAAGCCTTGGAATTATCAAGTAAAAGAGAGATGGATTTATTGTTCATTTTGATACAAAGTCAAGTCCATCATGTGGTTAGTTTTACCCCACGACCAGTCCATCAAATTGGCTCCTGAGCGAAGCGAGCCGTAAATTTTTATATATTTGTATACATTTACCAAATAGTATCATTATTATATTATTATTATTATTAATCAATTAAATAATTGTGTTTAGTAGAATAATTTCTAAAAGAATGAATCGAACTTCTCAAAAGGAAAATATTCTTAAATGTGTATATTAAATATATACTTGTATCATTTGTAGTACAATTTTTGTACATTTCATGTACGCAAATAGGCAATTTAGTATACATAACAAAAAGGATAAAATGGTAAAAGGAGGAGGAAAAAGATTACAGGTATAGTAGGTAATAATAATAAACGATAAAAGTAAACAAAATTAAACGAATTCGGTGAAATCGTCGACGTTGAAGGGGCGTTTGGGAACTGTGGCATCACCACCTGATGACGATTCGTCAGCCGCATGACTTTGAGCTTGGTGAACTGGCAATTCTTGTATGAGTCTGCATCTCATTCTCTTGATGTGCCTCAACCTCTCCAACCTAAGAATTTATAGAAAAATATCATGATTAATGCTTAATTATTCATCTTTGGGTGAACTAACTTTTTTTTTAAAAACTTAATATTTTGTGCACATAAAATTAATTGCTTACCAATTTGAAGCATATGGATCCGCACCAGGTCTTTGCATGGATTGAAAAATCACGGAAGCCAGATTCGAATGTAAAGCCCATTGCCGAGCCATGATGGGGAGATTTTGATCAGACACAATTTTAGGTTCCGTATGTCCAATGTGATCTGACAAAACTGGTTTGGCTTTGACAATCACACGGTTTGTCTTATGATCTAAAGGCTGGATCACGACGCAAGCATACAAAAATTGACCCTTAATCGTTGCAATATCATATTCCTCATCACTGTTGTTGTATACAATTGCAACATAGTCATTTCCAATGTGACACTTTTTAGAATTCCCCGATGGATCCTTCACTTTGTTGGGCATGAGTGTGGCCACATGAAAAATAACTTGCATTACATCATCTTGCCAAATGGTGGCAAATTCCCCATCTACACCATCCCTACTCAGACCACCCAAAAATGTCTTTTGAGGATCCACTTGTCGTAGTTTTATAAGTTTTCCTAGTCCATTCAAAAATTCCCTGTAGCGGCTGGAACCATATTGATTTTGAAGGATTCTTGCTTCATTGGAAGCTTCTCCCGGACCAACATACACAACCCCAATCTTATGCGTCTCACTGTGTGTAGAAATCATACAATAAAACATGATTAGCAAGTTCAATAGTACATTAATGGACAAATATGTAAGTGAACAAATATAGAATGAATGAAAACTTACTATGGTGGAATATAATCGAGTACAGTGAGACTCTTCTTTGTTTTGTCTGTAGAGGGGAGATGCAAAGGCTTGCTATTACTATTTCCAGTGTTGAAAACTCCTTGTGAACAGAGCTGTAGAAATATAAATCCTGGACTAATACCCGAACGGATCCCCCCCAACTCCCCTCCACTACTCCCACTACTGGATTTGGGCAAAGAGGACTCTGAAGATAACATTCTTCTTAGGCCTTGAGGTCTTCGAGCCGGCGTCATCACGGAAATGGTGGACATTCGGTCACGACGCAAAGGTTGCAAGTCTTCACCACCGAAAGTCCCTAATCCATGTACATGACTTTTATCCATAGGAGAAACCACATTTTGAGGGATTTCTTCAGGGATGGCATCATAATGAAATGGTGCTGGTGATGTAGAGCCTTTAGTTTTATTTCCTTCCAAATCCTGATCTAGAGTTTGATTTTCAATTTGTGACGTATTGTTGATGGATGTAGTAGGTACCACGGACTGACTATGAATTATACCCAAATGTGCTTGTTCGTTTGATTTTTGTAGTTTTGGTTGGTTGGCGAGAGAAGGACTACCATCTCCTCCATGATTTGGATTCGTATTATTATTCCCAGTCGTAAAAGTAGTAATAGTAGCTGTTGTGGTTGTTGGTGATTCTTCTTCATCTTGCTCTTGGATTTCTCTTTGATGATTCAAAAAAGGGACTTTCCATGAAGAGCACATTTCGGGTGAAGAATTGGAACGTCGTACTGGATTCTTCCTTCCACTATCCGGCCCGAATTCTTCTGTTGGTGAACCTGGAGATCTTGGAGTTGGAGATAAAGGTGATGGAGGTGATTTTGAGCTTTGAATTTCACTATTCAAATCTTTTAATAATGGTGGTTTACCACTAATATTCACAGAATTTGTAGGAGTGATAGGAGGAGGCACAGCTTTTGGATGAGTAGGCGAAGATTGTGTGGAACTACCATTGCTGGAAGTCGAAATGGAATTTTCTGGTTTTGATGTGAATAAAGTATTCATGTACATTGCAGAGAGCTCTTTGATAGGAAACTCGATAGTTGAACTTGAATGATTGCCCAATTGATTCCTAATTTGAAAAAAGAACAACAATAACAATAACCGTATAAAAATAAGCATTTTTAATACACATTTTTAATGAATAGTAACAAGTATAAGAATTCCAAATTCCACCATTCTTTTGGCATGTAATGAATGAATTAATTAAATAATAAGGAATGATCTGAACATTGACTTACTGGACTCTCATCATCCAAGAAGTATTACCAGTCGGCCTTCGGATATGCACTTCCGCCCATCCTTGACACCAACATGTACAATTTGCATGTTCTGATTTGGGTTTGGTTTTGAGACTCAACTGTGAAAAAGAGTGTCCAAAAATCCCCAAACTGAGTCCACCACCCATACCACCTTCATCAAAGTCCGATGTATTAAGACTAAGTTTATGTTCCAAATGTAAATCATCTTTGGATTTATCTCCACCAGACATTAAACCATCTTCGAAACTATCAGGTCTTGATGCTTTCCCTGGTGAAGAACCAGCAAATGCGGAGCGATGTCTCCTTCGTTGAAGTGATGATGCAGTATCAACCAAACTTTGACTTCTCTGAGCAATTCCCATTGTTCTAAACCCAGAGGACAATGTCGTATTGGAAATGGTTGAACTCGTAGAGTAATTATTATCTTGCAGCTGCTGTTGATCTTGTTGATCCGTACCCTTTTGACCATTGAGGAATTTCCTACAGAGTGACCAGCATTTGTCACACAGACCATCTCTCAATTCCTTCTGTGTACAGCCACTTGTGGTAATTGTTATGATTTTATTTTCAATGAGCCAAGTTTGAGAGTGACCACCACTCAAAAGAAAATTTGTAGATTGGAATCGGGTGGGTAAAGCAGCACCTAATGTTGTACGAAATTTATTAGTGTTATTTTATCATTATTTTATCATACTTAGTAATTACTAAATAAATCGAATTCAAAACAAATACAAAAGTGCTTACAGTCTGCAAATGCATAGCGAGCCATCAAATCCACACAAGTCTCTGTCAGTTCCTGGTGAAAAGTCATTAGGGATTTGTCCATGGGTGGTTTCAAATCCAATATATGACCATAATTCCTTGCAGCATTAAGAGGACCATGACCGCCAATTCCCGTATGACCGGAAATGGGTCGTTCTCGCCTTTTGAAAGTTTGCTCTGTCAAACTGGAACTTCTTTTTCGATTCGATGAGTCCTCATTGTGCAATTCCAGAGCATTTTTCCTCGACTCTTCTTCAAAAGGAGCCCACACATTGGCTTCCAAACCTTTGATAATATAACTCACGAATCCTCGACGGAAGGAGAGTCGACATTTAAGGAACCACATGGCAATCACATGATGAGCTAATGAAACCGTGTACTGATTGAATTTGAATGGATTTGTGTATGGTAGAGCAATAGCAAAAATGGACATGTACTGATCTTGAACGAACGAAGCAAAAATTCGGGGGAGATGAATCAATGTGGAGAGAAACTCGAGGACGGGAATTGCAATAATTACTTTGGGTGTGATCTTGGAGAGCGCGATTAGGACTTCGGGTAAGAGCTATAATAAAGAGAAAAAACAATTAGTAACATATTAAATTATTAAAATATTGAAGTAATAAATTGAAATAAATAACTTTCGAAAATATACAGTCATGTCAACTTGTATCAAAATGTATAATAAACCTTGTGCATCGTGTCCTTCATTTCCAGTGTACAGATGGAGAGTGACAGGATACACATCCGTGAGCATTTGGTTACTAAACCCAGCTCGAGACATTTGACAATTTTCAATTGGACGGAGGGCTCCAAATGTGAATGATAAGACACAAGTGATGTCAAAATCGGGAAAATGTGAGCTTGGAATTCGGAACGACAAAATTTGGGTTGTATATTACGGAGAGTTTCTGTGGAAGTGGCGGCCTTGTCTGTGACCATTGTGCAGAGCGCCGTTGCCAAATAATCAATATCATTTCCATGTTTGGATAGAATCAAAGCTTTATTCTCAAGGACATGTGGGATCTCCTTCAAAATGAGTTCAAGGATTTTCCAATCTTTTTCATTTTTCAAACTCGTGACGACTAGTTTACATGCGAGAGTGAGAGAAATGGCAGTGACTGAAGGAGACAATCCATGATGAGATGATGATGGATTTTGTTGCTGTTGGTGAAGTGAGCCGTTGAACGAATGAGACGGACCACTTGAAGTCATGGATAGATTTTGAGAGTGATGATAACTACTACTATTAGTCAATGTTGCTGTGGAAGCCAATGAAGATGTTGACGAGCTTGAGGACGTGATCAAATTTGAAGTCGAAGCCGTATGAAATAAAGAATCCATTTGATGATTATCACGATCACCAACAATTTTGGTTGAATCTGGTCTCTCTCCGTCCCGATGATCCACTGCCAAGTAAGGACTAAATCTTATAGTTGTAGTAATTGTATTTCCTGATGGATTGTCATGTTGTGAAGAAGATTTGGGAAATCCAAGATGATATAGAGAATTAGCACGGATTTTAAAAAAACACTCAAAGATATTATATCGAATGGATCCACAGTAGTCGAGCACAATAATCTTTTTATAATGGTACGACAAATGTTTCACAAGGATTTTATAGCTACTAATGGCAATTGACGAGGGCAACTGGTAGATTTTCTTTTGGAATATTTGAATGATTCCATTTATACCCAAACTTATGTCCACCGCATCATTCTCACGCAGAATCGGAAGGATATCTTGAGAATACAGAGTTTCATATGGTCGATTCACAATTCGTTCTAGAATTGTTAAAATATCATGACATTTCTTGGATGTAGACTCCAACAGGAATTGCACAATGAATTGAACTCCAGTTTGTCTCACGAGAATATCCTGGTCCCCCTCAATATTTTTAAAATAATGTAAGATGATCTTTTCAATCAAATCCTCCTCATGTGTCTCAATTTGATCCATGCACACTTGATGCACAATTTTAATTGCCTTGACTTTCAATGCAGGACGAGTTTCTTCACGGAAATGTCGCTCACAGAATAAAATAAGATGATTCAACCAATTGGGCAGCGTACTAATTAAAAGATGCTTCTGCTTGTACAGTAATAGTTTTTCAATGGAAGATTCCTATTTCATAAATAAAAAATAAAAAATTGATTACACCATATTAATGAATCGGCAATAACAAAAAAATAATACTAAATATAATAAATATATTATATGTAAATATATATAGAAATATAAACATACTTAGGAAAAGGTAAACAGTAAAAAAAAGACGCTTACGGATCTGTAGCGGCAGCTTATTTCGATAACATTATAGAATCGATGTAATGCTCCAGAAAAACCTCCGCTATCAACGATAGATTCAATCCCATCAAGGGTCTCACTCACTACCTATTAATCAATCAATTATTATTATTGTCAAGTTAGAAATTAAAGTTTTCACTTTAGATCTAGACAAGTAAAAATAATACACTGAAAGATTATATGAGCACTTACTCTGACAACCTTATTAAAGTTGACGAGATCATTTTTCCATCCATTAGAAGCTAAATCCTCCACAACAGTTTCAATAATCTCCAGTATTAAATCCCATGTAATAGACTGTAATGTGTCTCCATTACATTTGACCAAATCTTGAATTCGGAGCATGACTTCATAAGAAATATAAATATGTTTTCGTTCGAGAGCCTGGAGAATAATAACCAAAAAAACATTTAAGCTTATATTAATATTCTTGTATATTTTTCTTAAGGGATCATGTGGCATAGATTGTATATATACTTACTGCAGCAAATGACGAAAGGACAGTGGATGGACTGTATTTGAGGGATCTCACAATTTTAGTTCCCCATAAAGAGACACCGACAAAAAAGACAGCTCCACGAATAACAGCATAATCTCCAGTACGATCAGCTGTTTCCATAAATTCACACATTAAAAGAAGCCCTGAATGTCCTAAGTGTGTCCCGAGTAAATTCCGAACCGTTTTCCAACTCGTCTGACAAAGAACTTCTATATTGACTGTCCGACACAGTGTAGCAAGGAAAGTGGAGAGACTCGAAGGTGGTAAGCTACCATAGCAAATGACGGTTTCGAGTACATGAATACACTCGAGAGCATCCGTCCGAGATTGACTCGTACATGCAATATAGCACACATTTTTAATGATTCCAGCAAGCACTTCTTGATCCACAAAGCTCTGATTGAACTTGATGAAGTTATTCAAAAATATCATAAAATCTGCAGTCTTCCCAGGCAAAATGTAATGACCACCCATCCAGGATAGAATTAATGGGCCAATTTTTTCATCAAAGTATGTAACATCCCGTCCACAATCTGTCAGTGCTTTGAGAAATTCAAAATTTGGTCCAACATCCTCTTCAACATTATGACTGTTTATAATACAGACAAACAAAAACATTCACATTATACTTGGCTCATCCAAACATGAAAATTAAAATGTTAAGTACGTTTTTTGTTAATCTGTCAAATAATATGAAGAAGTCCACATGTTAAATCTTACCCAGAAATGAAATGAAAAAACTTGGCTCGTAGATACCCTGACTTTTCTATCTGTGACTGGCATAATGTTGTAAATAAACTCATTACAAGATGCCGATTCTCCTTTGGACCTTCTGCTTTCAATAAATCTTCCAATAGTGTCCATAGTTTCTCTATTGTGAAATTTTCCAGTCGACGAGTTTTGGCAATGTCATTAATTTCTTTAATGGCTCTCAAACGCCCAGAAATCGGACTATCAGACTTGAGCTCATTCTCCAGATCTTCAGTTAAAGTGATATACTCTTCAGATCGAGAACGAGGAATATGAGTACCTTTATTCAAACTTTTAAAGAAACTTTTGAGTCGTTCATTGAATCCTTTGTCCTGCTTTGACATGATGATGTTGATGATGATTCCAGATTTTGATACACTTTGATACACTTTCTACCTTCTATCAATCCGTTTCATTAGTTTTCGTCTTGTAAAGTATATCTATTAATTAATTATAATATTAGACTTGCTTGTTTTTTTTACCTATATCGATCTACATTTGTATCTACTTTTCGTTTGTAAAAAATAGACACCGGGTTTCTCATATTGATCTTTCAATGATCAAGACTCAACCCAATAAATTTACAACTAAATCAACTGGTACAATGTCAAAAACGCGTTATCACTCGGGTCTAAGGTTATTTTAACCCTCTTTAATCGACAATTAATTGACTTTAATCATGACGATATGATCATTTTGAAGAATTAATATAAACGAAGAAGAAAATTACATAGTTTCCGCCGTCGGCAATTCATATGGTATTTTTTATGGTGAGAAATTCTGACTGAGGATTCGTGGGCACAATGTGTTCGAATTCTAAGTTGATTTTTTCTCCAGGAAAAATTTCCTGACTTATGTGAACTTGAAGAAATAAGTAGAGATATTTTTAAATTTAGAAAAATGTTACATTTAGATTTGGTGTTTGGATTTGACATTTATCTAGGAAATTCATTATTATTTAATTAACTTAATTAATTTGGATACAATATAGTAAGTATATTAGATAATTAAATGGGAGGGACTCCGGATGAACTGGAAAACAATAATGTAACAGCCACAACATCAACTTCAATTGGTAGCAACTCAACTACAAATATTCCACATACGGATATTGTTTTAGCCACGGGCGGTTACGATCACACAATTAAATGCAAGTTACTTAATTGATTATTAATTAATTAAATCCTTTGTAAGTTTAAGTTTAATGTAAGTTGCCGTACACTGAATGACTTGAAACTTTTAGTATAGAAAATCTTATATATAATTCTTTGAATTTTTCTAGTGTGGCATGTTCATACAAGTCTCTGCGTCAAAACTTTCCAGCATCCTGATTCTGTAAGTGATTCTATATAGAGGAACAATTAACATTTTGTACATGGATACATTTTATCATTTCATTTTCATGAAGGTTGTACTATTAATATAATATTTGCAGCAAGTCAATGCTTTAGCAATAACCCCTGATCGGCAGCGTATCTCTGTAGCGGGTAAGCTATATATATACTTAATTATTTATTAATTTTATTAAGTTGTCATAATTCGTTCCTATCGTTAGTAACTGTATAAACCGGAGGTTTAATGTTTTCATAATTTGTTTCTTGTATATATATAGGATTCCAGCATGTCAGGATTTACGACATAAATAGTTCAAATCAGAGCCCATCTCTGAATTTTGAAGGTTTATCCAAGAATGTAACCACTATAGGTTTCAATAAAGATGGTCAATGGATGTTTAGTGGTGGAGAGGATTACAATGCTAGGTTGGTAAAAAATTTACTGTTCTTTGAATTCTGCTACAAACAATTAAACAAAATTAACTAATATTTCATTCTTTTGGGGATTAAAATTTAATCATTAAATTGTTCCACATTTTTTTGCCTATAGAATTTGGGATTTGCGAGCTAATACGCCGCAATGTCAGAAAGTATTCCAAACTCATTCTTCACCAATAACATGTGCAGTTTTACATCCAAACAATACAGATATTATTGTAAGCGATCAAAATGGAACAATACACGTTTGGGATCTAAGAAATGATCGAACAGAACAACTGGTAAAAAATATATATATATACAGAAAATCTCTTCGTAAACATTTCCATTTGTCTTCCATATATATATGTGATCGTGCATTGAAATTTGTATTCCTTTTTTTGCATCTCAAGATTCCAGATCAAAATAGTTCTGTTCCTGTTCAGTGCGTGGCAGTTGACCCACTCGGTAAATTCTTAGCAGCTGTGAATAACAAAGGAGATTGTTATGTTTGGAAGCTAGACGGTGAGCGATTTGTTTTTTTACTTTGTATGTAAATGTAAAATACACGATTTGAGATTGCTAATGAAAAATATGAAATATGATAAATATGTTATTTTAATCCAACAATTTTAGGTACTGATAATGAACCCCTTCGTCTGAGCCCTCATCATAGGATGAAAGTTCACAAGAGATATGCCTTGAAATGCTGTTTTTCTCCTGATTCTAAGCAAGATTATTTTTTATAAAATGCTTAATTTTATTTTATGGAAAAATGAGTAAACTATAACAGACATATATGTAATCGTGCACATTTTATCATTTACAGTTTATTAGCTACAACTTCAGCCGATCAAACAGCAAAAATTTGGTCAGCGAGGGACAATGATAATTTTAAGCTTGAACAGGAATTATCCTGTCCTGGACAAAGATGGGTGTGGGGAGCGGGATTTACTGGAGATAGTCAATATTTAATAACGGGTATGTATATTTAACTACCTATTTGTAATGAATTATGATTTGCGCTTTGCAATTCCCAAACCAAAACAAAACAAATTGAATAATGAACATTTTTTTTTCCCACAGCATCATCAGATAACTTGGCAAGACTGTGGAGTCTCGAAAATGGTCAATGCAAAAGGGAATATAATGGGCACCAAAAACCTATCACTTGTGTTGCATTTCGTGATCCATCTATGTAATTTTCTTTCAATGTTGTCATCCATCGTTAAAATTTATAAACCAAATTTATAAACCAATAAGCATAAGCGATAAGGGAACTCATTTAAATTCCCAGCCTGGTTTTTTCATCATGCTTTTATAATTCATTATTATATCTGTCATGTGTTATATGTTATGTTGTTGATATTTTTACTTGTACATATAAATAAATATATAATTCATAAATTATGTAAATACAGAACGACAATAAACAACCTTTCAATATGAGCTGTGCAACATTGTCCTATAAAATACAACTTGACTATACACAACACATGACTATATACAAGTTAACCAACGAAATTTCCTAGCTTTCATCTGATATCACATGTACATAAATAGAATCGAAATAAAGGAATGTGAAAGTGAGGACTCCTGTCCTGTTCCGTTAAATATTTAAATGGGGCATGTGAGCACGAGCATTAGCAACTGACATACTGAATTAAGCTTTTTCTACAAAGTATAGCCAGCCCGGCACTTAATGTAATGTACACAACGACAGCAAATATATCCCTCTCTGTCTCTCGCTTGCTCTGAAATCACAATTGAATAAAGTCTAGACAAAATCCGACATTCATAGCATCCGAGATGATTGCAGAAGCGGTACAAGTGCAAATTGTAGAATCCTTTCCTCGTCGATTCCCGAGTTCATTTCCAGCACCATCACAGGGAATAGGTGGAACAGAACATACTAAACCCACAGCAGATAAATCTGGGCAAATTGTTGCATGTCCAGCTCTACTAAATCCATCCATTCGATTGGACACGGACAGAGAAATTATTGCAGGTGATGGAGTAATTGGTAACTCTGAGGAATCAAAGCCAACATGGAACATGTACGGCTTGGCTGAACCTGTGATAATTTATATACCATTTTGTTTTTAATCAATTAGTTTTTATAATCCATTTACTAACATATGCATATGTGGCAATGCGTGGTGCTAAAACACTCATTGTTAATTAACAATTGGAATAATTATGAGAGAATTACTTGTTACAGGTAGAAATGAACTTCCACAGCGACGATTTTCCCCAAATATTTGTATATAATCTGAATTGCATTGATTCCCTGAAATCGGACCGATTGATTTCCCTTTTACAGTGTTTCCCGAGATGAAAAATGTTTCACCAGTGGCTTCACCGCAGGGTCGCCACTGAAAAAACCAATGACAAAGTGAGACAAAACATGCTAAATGAGAGAATTCAGAATCTTTGTAAACTTCATGACAAACTATATATGTATTTATTTACATTTATTGCGTCACTCCCACTGACGGCTTCCACACAAACGGCATACCGCTGGTTATTGAGTTGCTGCCGAGGAAAGTTGAAGCTTTTAACAGTCCCCTTTTGAGATTTGTAGTATTGAAGACAATGGGCTGGAGCTTTTTTTTTCAAACAAAATATAAATGTAATGTCATAAATATAAGAGTAATTTTTAATATGTTATTTTTGACTATACTAATTTTACTCACCTCTGTTGGGATGATTACACTTTAATTGCGTTGTCAGGATATCGTAGACAATGTGCCCGGGCTTTCCATTTATATTCACTTCAATTTTATCCGAGTCTCCGAAATCCAAATACACTTTTATAAATATTATAAATACACACCATTATTAATTCTGATTTTGTTATATGTTTTATGTACATATGCGTTATTTTTTACATGTCTCTGTTTTTACTGTGCTGGCTTGTGAGGTTTCCACAAACACTCAAGGATTTGACTGTTTTTGATCCAAAGATGGTCATGACATCATCTGGAGAACAATCCCCAATGGGATCCGCATCTCCAATCTCAAAAGTTACAAAGTCAAGTTTTACTTGACATACGCCAGGCTCCTGCAATAATATATAAAAGAACGGATTTATTTTCAATATGTCGTTTCCAACAAGCACTTTGATGCAGGAAAGGATAAGAAATAAATAATACACATTATATATATATACGTATAAACTATAAATGTATACCCGTGGAATGATGAATCGGCATTTATCTGAAGTATTTGATTGAACAATATGAGTTCCATTTTCTGGTATGAACACCAAATCGGTCGTCACACAACTCATAACCGTCGGTTCTTTTTTATCATGCATATAATACAAAGATAAAACACACATTATTTATTAGGACAAGAACTCTATAGTTTAATGTGAAGTCATATAACCTTTGATTTAGTATTTTTGAACTTACCTTCACAAGCAAGAACTCGTAGAATCCAACAGGGAGAAATAAAAGTCAGGACGAGGAGAACAAGTCGACTCATTTTGTCTTATTTGACTGAAAAGGTTATGGAATACACAATACACACGCCTGAATACACAATCTAAAATCCAATAACAATTCCAACACTAACGAAATATCTTTTGACTTTTGACTTTATATTTCTGACTGCTACAGACTCTGTGTGTGGAGAAAGCAGTGAAAGGCGATTTTCTTTGTGAAAGTTTTTGCTCAAACCCAAACGCCTTTATGCCTTTCTCGTCGTAGTTATCACAACAAAAAAAACTCGTGTAAATTTGCAACTACAGTGATAATCCCTGGGAAAAATCCAGTTAAAAAAAAATAATCATATTCCGTGTCGTAGTGAATCTCAGGCCGGGCAGAAGCTATTCAGGTTTTCAGGGCGATTTTTGGAACGTGTTTTTTTTTGCGTACCTAATTACCAATATCGTGTTTTTCAATTCGCATTCGAATGGAAATGCGAATTGAAGGTTGAAATTGATTGTTTGTGGATTTTAAACGATTCTTTACCATGCAAAATATTTAATTAGTAATGACAAATTAGTAGTACCTTTTTACATCATACATACACACATTACACACACGCAACTAGATTGATTGATAATGATAATTGTACGATTGAATTAGTAATTAGTGGGATGAGAATATAGGTAAATCATAATGACTTGTACAGTAAGGAAATAAATTTACTCTATAACAATGCACTCAAGGACCGTCCACGCATTTTTGCATTATTCCACTTCCACAAGCATTCATAAAGTCCTTGGATTTCGTAAAGAGTATAGTGCGAGTGGTAGGAAATAGTTATGCGATGCCAAGTAAGTACATAGTAAAGATATTTTGCATATGCCATATCAAGAAGACGGGAGGGATATAATTCAGTATTATTATTCCTTAGGACTTTGTCATTTTTGGAAATCAAACAAAATACTTTATTCATTCTCCGATATGGATTTTCATTTTCAAAAACAAAACCTTAATTGATTTCGGACTCATATAAGCAGTTGTCGTTCATTAAAAGTTGTACAGTTTAATAATTTACATTACATTTCATCATTTTGTGTTCCATTTAAAATCAATTTGTGAAATATATAAACAACAAGCAAAAGATTTGGGCATATATATATTTTTTCATCATCATCATCAAACTTGAAAATTCTCCTTCACTAATAAAATACAGTCAACTCAAATCATAACTAAATCCTATAAATTCAGATAACAATAACTATAACATATGATGGACATAATGAAAAAGATGGTAGAGAAAGTAACTTTCTCTTTGCCCACTCCAACCAAAAAAAACCTTTCTTGCTTGGTTTTGTACATTTTAGTTCAGAATTAAGCATCATTATCTTGTATATTATTATGCTTTTACTCCAGGAAATAGTGAAGAATTGTAGGGAAATATCCAAATATATGGACGTTGAACGAGAATTAATAGTCTCAATATCATAGATGTCAATTTTTCATTATAATATTAGTACTTTTTACACGCTTAAATTTTAAAACTTGCCTTTTCAATTAAAAAAAAAGTCTCACCATTAACCAAAACCAACTTTACAAATACATTTTATATATTTCCTAATTATTTTTATATTCTTATACACGCACTCTGTCACAATGACAATTAGAAAAACAACGTATTTTATATGCCATAACATGTGTAGAAGCTGCTATAAGCTATGAATAAAAGCTATACATATATAAAATTCCTTACAGCAGCAGCCAAGCATGTAGTACCTTTTTTCAACTTTTTAAAGCCTAGCGTCTTACGAATAGTCTGGACTGTGTGTTTCGTATAAAATAAAGTAATGTGAAAAGTGATGAATGATGTGGAACTACATATTATAAATACATGCTCAATAAATACTATTTACATATGCTGATCGGGCTGATCCTATAGAAGTTGTGTGAAGTAACAAGTATGTGGATATAAAAAGTGGGATGCTAAATTAGTTTACATCATGATTCTATATGTAGATTCTATATTATTATGCCGTACTAATACATATTATATACTGCATAAGCACACTAACTCCCCCCCCCCCTAAATTATTTGTCGTTGTCTTTATCTTGATAATAATCTTGTTGAACATTTTAATTAATCACTGTGACTGATAAATACATAAAATACAAGAAGCTGCTGTACTTCCCTTTCTTTGAATTTGAAGTATATACATTCAACTTAACATATGACATAGCAACTCATTAACATTGTTCATATATACCGTCTAAATGTAATATCATATAATTATCAACTATGTACACAGTGACAAATTGAACCCCTCAAACAAATTTTAATTGAATTTACAAATTCAACCTATGTATGAAAAATGCCTTTAGTTTTCAGGTTGTAGGTGTAAAATTAAAATTAAACTTTTTACAAATTCAGACTGCATGCATATAATACTACACTTTATGTACATTCTTACTAATGACAATTAAATAACGAAACATAATATACACATTTACATAGTAATAAGTAATAATAACTTTATCTTTGTGCTAGGTGCTAGAACCAAAATTACATTTAATTACACTAACAGAACGTTTTCAAATGTCTATCATACTCAACAATGTCGTCATTTTCTGTAATGTAGAAAATTTCGATAAATCCTCTTATATACAAGACTGCTGTCAAAGTGTTAATGTTATTGAAAAACGGTAATTATTTTAAATTTAGTATTTCTGGTATAAAATATTGCAAGTCTAAAACACTATCGTCATTCCTCTCATTCCTCTTATAGATATGAATGGCCAGAATTTTAATTTTAAAACTACAACCATGACAGCATCTTGAAATCATCCTTTCTTTTAAAAAATACACGAAGTATACACAAACCTTGAGTAATGGCTTGTAGATTAATCATTAAAAATAAGGAAGAGAACATGCTATATGCTATAATTTGTTTTGGAAAAATTATTGTTCGCTTAGTGTTTTTTTTGTTTTGAAATTCTCAGTTTGTAAGTTCACTATGATTTTTATCAAGTATTCCAGAAGAAGAAGAAACTGCTAGATGAGCAACTGAAGGTTCAAGATTGACTTGTTTCGTTTTTAAAAAAAAATGAACTTACAGTTTGTCAGCGGGGACTACTGGTGGGACGAGAGCTAATGACAAGGGTACAGCTGGTGGAACGATAGAGTCCCACATTGCAGCCACAGTCTGATTGATTACTTTCTTACAAGGGGAACGTGCAAATCTCCTCATTTCATTACTTTTGAGTGTCCGTCGTATTTTCCTATTAATACATATAATATTTTATTATTATTATTATTATTACAAGTAAGTACATTTTTAATATTAGGCATTTTCACAAGAACTTACTTTGATCCCTCTGTTCTGTAGAAGAACAAATCATCTGGCGCATCCATCCATGATATAATTTGTTTACGAGATCCAATTCTTGTTACGGAAGCAATCTTTGTTTTGGTTCCATCTGGAGCGATTCTTTGAACAGCGTTTAGAATAGCATGTCTAGAATTTGTAGGATTTATAGTCGCAGGAAGATTTTGTACCGTCAGCGGAAGTGGAGATGATCCACGGCTATTTAGTTTTGGTGGAATAGAGACATTTTCTTCTTTTATTACCCTCTTCCGTACTGGCTCACCTACATTTTTAAAATACACATGAACGAAAAATAAATAAGTCGCCATTTTAAGAGTAAACGGACAAAAGCTCATTAACTCTGACCCTTTCAAGTATTCATGAATTAACAGAAAATTAAATTACCTGTTTCTCCATCGATTTCCCCAACTTCCTCGTAAACTTTCCGTTTTAGTAAACTCGGAGACACACTTTTGATATTCGACACTTTGTCCGGAACTAAAAAAGAACGGTCCATTATTATTAGCTTTCCTCTTCTTAGAATTGACTTTTGTAAAACACATTTGACTTTTGGAAGCCATTATTTATTGCTTTGATATAACAGTGGACTTACCTCGTTCGTACAGTAAAGAACCATCTGAAAATCCAGAGAAATTACATTAAAATTAAAATTTATCATCATCATAGTATATATAACTAAACCAAAGTACATGTTCTTTTAAAACTCTCCATTTACCTTTGCCGACCGGGGGCTTAGGCCACGCTATTTTTGCGGGCTGAGGTAACTTGGATTTCTAAAGTATAAATTATAAAATAAAATTCATTTTATATCATGGTATTACATTGCAATTATTCCTTACTGTTCAAACAGTTCACTTACGTCGGTGAGGATTAGCCATTCTGGTGTGTGCCGATCGGTTTGACCCATTATTTTCTGTGCCATATCCGAGAGTCTCAACTTTGGCTGTTTTCTTTTTCGCCCTGTTATTACAATTTTTAGTTCTTCTGGTGATTTCCCGACAACCCTTTGGAGGACTACATAAATGAAATTGAAATTATGATTAGCACTTATACTGCCAGAATTTGAGGTTAACAAATGATTTTGAGATTTACAAAAACGACTTACATTCTTGTTTGATAACAGCATTTATTGGCCAAAAAGGTGACCGAGTCGCGTGTCTAAGCTTCACAATATCGTGACAGACACGCCGAGCAACTTTTGTCAGAGGTGTCGTATGAAGATAGAAAGCCGTTCTAGTTTTCATGATCGGTCTAGGACTCCCAGAGCCCATGGAAGAACCATGCGAAGTGGCATAATGTCTCGCCAACTGATTTTTCATCTTGAAGTCCTATAGGAAATTCGATTTTTATTAAGAGAGTATTCAAAAAGTAATGCAAAAACAAGCAAGAATTATTTCATGTTCTCCTGAACTTACTTTATTACACCCAGCAATTGCACATCGATGCAGTCTTTGTTGCATCTGTCCAGGAGTTCGCTCTAAAAAAAGAAAAAAAAGGAACATTTATGAATTTTCTTGAAATACTACATGGGATTGCGCTGAAAAAAAAGATAAAAAATTGATAGTTAATGTTACCAGAATGAGGCTCTGAATCTCCCTCAGGAATTAGCTCTGTCTTAGGTTTCTTTACTAGTTCAATTTCACCATCCATGGGTTTGAGCGAATCGTCTATATTATTTTATTTAAAATTCAAATTTTCAATTCATAATTTCCACTTAATTTTTATAGCATACAGGTCATACATGATAAAAATATACAACCAAAACTTACGAATCTTATTGGCTGAACTGATTTTATTTAGGCCACTTCCGTACTTTTTCAAATAATGCCAACATTGACTACATAACCTGGCTTGTGTTCCAGTTGGACTGGTCCATGCATACCATTGTGAGGATACAGAAGCTATATTTAATAGAGAGCACAAGTAAATAAACGGGTAATTTCCATTCACCAAGTACACAAGTAAACAATAACATTTGAATTACATTTTCGTATTTGCATGTGTGATTTTATATATTTTGTTGTACTTACACGAGCAGGATTCACAAGGTTTTTGTGAAATGAACTCTTCCGGTGCACCATTCCCCTTTAAAATTCTTTTCATCTCGGAGAGAGCATTTGGATTTGGATTTGATTTTATCGTTAGATTTTGTGTATTGTTCTCACTAAAAATTGAAAAAGAGTTAGTTATAATAAATATAATAATATTTATTTAGTAAAACATTTCATGACATTGTAAGTTTCTGTTACGGAGACTTACTAGGTGGGTATGTAAGCTGCTTTGAGTTTGGCTTCAGCTATGAAATGTATACAAAATGCTTAATAAATATTTATTAAACGTTACGATTTACTAAATTAACTTAAAACGAAACAAGACATATATTTATTCTTCATTTTTTTACCTTCGGCTGCTTTCATTCGTTTTTGTTGAAATTGTACGTAGCGATCTGTGGTCTTCCACATGTAGTAATACTCGATCATATTTTTTTGAGTTTTCCAAGGGAGAAAGTCCAAACGAATAGTAGAAAAATCTTTTCCATATTTTTCTAACGCTTCTTCAAATAAATTTGCTTCGGATGCGGACCACTCTTCCATTTCATCTCTACACAAAACTGGTCCGGAAGAAGGTACAAGAGCTGACACTGAAGTTGCAATATCGTATGAAAATTTGTGTAGAATATCCATCGCGTGAAACTATACACAATTAAAAAATCAACAAACATTATTTGTACATCCATCAAATGTAAACATGCTCATAATTATAATGTATATATATAGTTTTTTCTTCTCACCAATGTGACATCTCGAGAAGCAGAGGCTGCACCCATACCTATTGTTATCATTAATCATGATTATTATCATTATTTTAACCCATAATATTGCAATTTTACATACTATATGAATGTATTTTGTAATGAATTATATTACAAATTAAATTACCTAGACTTGGTTGGGAAACAGAACTAGAACTATCTAAAGCTCGAGCAAATGTCCCCACAGAGCGAGATACAACTAAAAATTGATCTATAGAAAAATAAAGATGACAATTTAATTACATAAATTACATAAATATATTGAAAGGAAGGTATTGTACCAAAAAGTGTAATAAAGCCTCACTACATGACTACTAACCGATTTGTTTGTCCGTCAATCCATGTTCGGGTGTCCATACTAAGGATTCAAGCTCTTCAGAATTTCTCTCATCCGTTTTGTCAGCTTCAAAAATATTAATAATTATTAACGCGGTTACACATAATTTACAATACAATGCTCATGCAATGTACAGATTTGCACATGATTCAATCATTAACATTTTAGATTTTCGTGTGAATTGTATGTAATTCATTTCACAAAACTCTTAGAATAAATAATGCATACAAAAATACCTTCTTTGACCAGTGGCAATTTTTCGGCCTGATAACGTTGACCGACACGGATTTCACCCCGAGTCGGATCGTAATTTAATAAAGTCCTTTGAGGGTCGCAGGAAAGTTGTGGATTTTGATGAAAGAACGCATCCTGTGCCTGGTTTAAATACAACAAACAAAACATAAAATAAATCTTCAACTTACAATAAACACACTACTACATACTATACAATACGAGATTCGCGTATTGTTAATGTTTACACATTTTTATACACACGACACAAAACATGTCAAATTCAAAATTCAACATTGGATATGAAAACAATTAAAAGTAGTAAAATCAACTTACGTCTTTATAAGACAAAATGGGAGACATTCTGTTTCATCAATAATTAGTATAATAAATTTCCAAAAAACACAGCAAATTTTGTCAAATTCCGGCACTGTTTTCTCACACTTTTTCAAAGGCGTTCACCAAATAATTTATCACTCGTACAATAACTCAAGCAATCGCGGATACTCACGATCAGCTTCTACATTAGACTATTTTACAAAGTACAGAGAAATCCTTGGTTTTGCAGCGCTCTCCCAAAAAAAGATCTCAAATTTTTTTTTATAAAATTAAAATTTTGTCACCAAGTATCTATTTTATTTTATATTGACGAATTCAAGATAATTCTGACTACAATGGAACCGTGCGTCTTAATTGCAAGTACTTGTGACAGTATTTCCCCACACCAAATTGTCCAAGGTGAGTCAAATTCGGTTGTGAAATCATGCTCGTCAGTATTTGGTAGAATGCTCGATAATGAATCATTATTATTGCATTGTTGTTTGTCATTGTATGTTGTATATTACAATTAAGTATTTGTATTGTTGTATAGGAATTCTGGAGAAGGATGACCTGCCAGAGCCTTTGGAACTTTTTGATGGAGTTTCCAGCTACCCATGGCATATCGACACAAAGTATTACGAGGCTGACATTCGTGTATGTACAATGAATCAAAAGACGATTGGAACTCAAGTTTTTGCAGACTCTATTAATGCCGTCATACTTTGTTTTGACAGCTCGCTAGTGAGTACTAATAATTTCCTTGTTATTTATAATGATAATACATTTCGCTGCAATCGAATTTGTTTTAACAACTGTGTAAATACTTTGTTCCATATGTAGGATGCAAAACTAGAGCCTATCGAGCAATGGGTATCATTTACCAAAGAATTTGAAGCAGAAATCAAGATATTAGTATGTGATTCATGTCCTTATGCGGATGACTTTAACTCATCGCCTAGTAAAAAACAAATAAAAGGAGTATCCAAAGTTGAAGGTTAGCCTATCAAGACAATCTCAAATCTGTTCTGTATTCAATGGATTTCAATGAAATATAAAGGTTTTTAATAATGAAAAATGAATTTAATTAAATATATGTCATTACAGTACAAAGATGGTGTGTAGGAAATGGATTTGAACTGGTGGAATTGAGTCCGGATGAATCCGAATTGGACTCTGATGTAGAAGATGATTTCCCTGAAAGTCTTGGCATGAAAAGAGTCATTCAAGCTCTTCATGCTCACCTCTGGCCCAGTTTAAAACTCAAAAGTACTTGAAAAGATATTTTTGTTGATTCACAAACATTGCTAAATACTATAACATGGTACAAATTTCCAATTGCGAGTTAGACAGAAAGTCAGATTAGTTATTTTCGTGCATGGAATTTCTTCCTTAATATCAAAACTCTGCTCACTTCAAACCACGTTTTAAACCACTTTGTAATTGAATACTCTAGTTTTATTGTGAATGCATTACAGTGTATAATACTATAGTTGATATACATATCAACTTTATAATTCGATATTGTACGTGTGTACACTGTACACAGTATACAAGTTATTTTTCTCACCTCTATCCGCAGTTTAATCAGTTCTTTTTCACTTGAAAATCCTTGTTGTTGTCGTCTTTTATTTTGTTTGTGTGTCTCCAGTTGAACATGCTGAATTAATTTTGTCTTTAAATTCAAAAAGTTTCTTGTTTGCTTTATACTTTTAAAGTTCAAACCCTTATCAAACTCGTAATTAAAATATCCGGCTCTAATAAGACTTCCCTGGCTATAACAAATCTCACATATAATTGCAGATGGTTGTTCATCCTCTCCGTAGTAAATTTTTATAAATGACATAGCTTTCTTTATGTCACTAAAATTTGTGGACTGTCTCACTAATTTTATGGCATTTGAATCATTTAAAACAGGTATTTCACTTTTGTTTTTTAAGGGCTGGGATTCATTTGCTATATTAGATTTACTAATAATTTGAAACTGTGCAAATAATTCTTGTGCTAAATGTGCGGAGAGAGATTTGAATTCAGTTGCTAAAACTGATTGTAGATTCTCAATGAGATTATTAGGGATTGTATAACTTGAGTTTTTATCTTTCACTGTAGATGAAACGGTTACACTCTCAGATTCTATTCCAGCTGTTTTGTTTGTTTTACTAAAAAGATCCGTAATTGTATTGTCTGTACTCACTCTTACTAAATTATTTGGATGCACAGCACTATAATGTCGATTCAAGTTTTTACGTTGCATTCCTTTTTTACAGTCAAAACAGTGAATAAATTGTTGAGATAGAGATACTTTTATTTTATTCACATCTTTCCCATCTTTTTGCTTAGTTGTAGCCATTATGTAACTGTTTTTTAAATGTTTACATTGAAACTTAATATTTAAGACCGAATATTACAGGTATAATAATTAGAGATGTGTACAAGAGATAATGGCGTCGATATGAAGTTTACATGTGGACAACTGACAAAAGTAGAAGCATTTGTATATACAGTCGAGTCAAAAGTCAAAACGTTTTGACAACGACGATCAACGATACCAAAACTCTAATACAATGTATGTACATACAAGACTTATGTGTATGTGTATCATGTTTACTATTGTTTACATCTGTATAGTTATAAACTTCTCGTTTTCCTCATATAAAAATTCCTAATGGTTTCAAACGTGGTTTGAAGCTACATGTTTTTTCCAGCTCTCGGTATTCTCGGTATTCTGAGCAGCGAGTGAGCAGATAATTTCTGTAGTTTTTAAATGAGCTTGGTATTCTGAGGATGGAACCTGCTCACTTCGTGTATACTTTAACGTGTGACAGAGCCTGCTCACTTTATACGATAATGCATACAAAAAGAAATCGTGAAGTTTGAGACAAGAAAGACAAAATGGAAAGGCAGACCCACCCTATCGTTTATTGAGTCCAGCTGCCGACTCTGGAGTTTCGAGTCCACTCCATACCCAAGTCATAAAATGTGTGTCATACAACGTATGAATATGAATGTATGTATGGGCTGGTACTCTGATTCTGATTTTTCTCTCACTTGTCTCTTTCCCTTTCTACTCATTTCCTCAAAATTCTGCTCATCATCAGAATACCGCAATACATAGGGTAGAAACTCCATGCACGGTTATTTTAATACATAAAGTAAAGTAATAATAATTGCTCATGAGCAGAGATAAGTTTTTATATATCGTCTGTTAAGTTCACAAACGAACTATAACGATTTTCCTTAATTTGCGGAAATGCGACGACTGCGTCCGTCTTTGTGGGTAAAATTCTGAAAAAATTCAGGGTGACAGAAAAGGTCATGGCAGACAATAATGTCGAAGGACCCACAGCTTTATCTTGAGCCGTTTGACCTTTGGAGCAGGTCAACGAAATTAAGGAAAATAATTATAGTTCGTTTGTGAACTGAACAGACGATATGTATAAATAAATATAGTGAAATTGAGGAGTTCCATGTCATATCAGCGAGTCTTTAAGATGATCATACATAATTTCAATTTCCATAATAATCCGTAAGGCGTAAAGTATGAAAACATAAAAGACAGTGGAATTTTTATTGTGTACATAGGTAATATCTATTTGTTATACACTGGTTTATAATAGTTTATATTAAAAGCTGTGAAATTGTACAACTTTTTCAAAGTACGAACAAAAGTTCAAGTATATAAAATCTAATATAGATTTCCTATGTCTATATTGTCTTGAATTGATAATAAAATGTAATTATATTAATGATTTCAGATTCTCACAAGTCGTCCATGTTATCACCAGAAGCAAGTTTACAATTACAAGGTATCGTGAATGGTGTGCATTCCTCTTCAGACTCCAACACTTTACAAGAAAATAAGTCAACAATAGCAGATACTACTACGACTACTGCAAGTACTAAAGACAAGGAAATTAAAATTGCTCGAGTCAAACCCATGCCGAAATTAAAATGTGAGGATGACGAGAAGAAGAACGGGGCAGAATGTGGTGAAGGAAATGAGCAATTAGGGATTACGACAAGAGCTCAAGTAGTAGGTAAGGTCTCCGTTATTTCCGACTCATCTACATCGGGAAAATCTACCACATCTGGTTCAGTTATTGGTTTGACGACAAGGGAAATCGGGACAGTACAGCCATTCATAGCTACAACAAATAGCAGCGGCAGCGGCAGTAATAACAACAGCAACAACATCACTAGCGACGGCGCTTCTAGTCAACAGCCGACAAATGAACCTGCTCCTTCTGAGGAAACGCAACCTAATCCTCCTGTCAAAGGCGAAAGAATTGGTATGTGAAACTCAAAGACTTTCCACGAAACAAAGCTTATTGAGAAACATTCAGACGAAAAAAAAATAGGAAAAAAAAGGATTGCATCTAAAATCTAATTAAGTAGATTGGCTTTCGCTTTCTCATGAACGAAACTCAAAGAGTGACAGAGAGAGAGGTTTGTATTGGGATTTGATTGTGTTACATTGTGTGTATACGAGCAAACCACAAAATCTTTGTCTTCTTCATAGACTTGGAGTGTGAGAGTATTAACGGTAAGAGAGAGAGAGAAGCAGTAATGGTTTCCTTTCATCTGTGTGTATCAGCCTAGAATGGGGATGAGAGTGAGAGAGAGACAAATATTATACATACATGATTTTATTACATGTACTTTAGTCGAGTCGGGTTTCGGTTTGAATGCTCTACTAGCGAACTCACGCTGGCGCTCAACGATGGGACGCTTCTTTTTCTCTTTTTTTTCACTCGATATATAGTAGAATTTCCCTGTGTTAAAGAAATCCTTCGTCGTTAGTATGATTCCATTTCTTTCCCATAGAAATTTTCACCAATTACACATGTGTCCATCTTCATTTCTTGTAGACTTTGAGACTTACAAACACAATTTCTCGTTAGACTTTAGTCCTGTGTGTGCTTCACTTTGAATGACGACCACAAAAAGAAGACGATTTTGTATACATATATACATCCCAATTTTATAATGATTTCAACACAAGCCCTTCGCATTCTTTTATTCTAGTCGAAATTCTACTTTACTTGAGATCTCTTTCATTATATTGAAAAAAATGTGTATAACGTTGAAGACGACATCTATTTTCATGGGGAACCGAGAGAACGGATGATGACAAGAAAATCCATCATTTGATTATTTCATTCTTGAGATTAGTTGTAGAAAGTTGAAGAGAGAAACTTGGAGCAAGTTTTTCTTCTTTCTTGTTTTGTTTTCCATGTATGTGCATGCGTGTGGGCGCAAAAGCATGTATATTTTTCTATAATATTGTTCCATGTGTATATTAAACACTGTAGGTATAGCCTTTGGAGAAAAATATCATGCTCACACAACATGTACTATCTGTAGGTATATGAAAGCGATTCCATATGCAAATCCCAGAGTTGGAGTTATGTAAGTTTGGGTGAAAAATTCAATTGGTTTTGGATTTTGAATGCATGATATTGGAAATAAATATTTTATCTTTCATGAACTTTTATATATTCGCTCTACATTTTCTCTCTCTCTTCTTAAATCCAGCATTTGTATTCATGTGTAGTCAGATATATATCTGTATATATATATTTTACGGATAACTTTTTTCTCTTCTCTTTTGCTCACCGCACATTTTCATTATTTTGCGTCGATATGTTCGTGTCACCATATCATTTTTATTTAAATTACAATAGAATCCAGTTTATCCTTGATTTTTCAATAAAATGTCATCAAACGTAAATGATTTAGAATTCTGAATTCTCTAAGGCTTCAGAATCTTTACAGACAGACCTAATTACGATATCTATTTCACTCGGCTCGCCCCTCATTTATCCCTGAAGTGGTTGGTTGGTGGTATGTATCTTATGTAGCTTTGATGACAGGTTTTGATCCCATGTACTTTTTAAATATTTACACACAAAACTAGTGTGTGTGCATAAATTCAATGTAATGTGAGGCGTTTTATAATTGAACAGTTTTCTTTTGCAAACTTTCACAAAATCAAATAGAAAACCAGAAGAGGGCCATGATATGACGAGAAGTAGGTATTTTTGCAAACCTCATCTTATTTGTTATTACCTACAAATTACAAACAAACTTTTCTGAAACTTTTGGAAATTTTAACTTTTAAATTTTAATGGGGTAAAAAGTTTAGGGAAAAGTCCTACTTTTGTGTATATTTCATTTTTCATATTCTTATGTACTCAAAGTTTTCTCTCACAATTTACTTATGCAATTTGCAAAGTTCCGAAACATTTTGGTGGACGACATTGAATATTCCATATTCGTCAAATACCGTATTTTACCAAATAGAACCTCCGGGGTTCTAATTCAAGCTATAACCCCCGAGGATTCTATTTGGAAATTTCATTACAACCCCCGGGGTTGTATTTGGAGGCGGGGGTTCTATTTGGTAAAATACGGTACGCATTTTGTTTATATAAGCCGAGAAATCACAACAACTTGCATCAAAATTCAACAAGGAAAAAGAATGTCTTTCAAATACATATTTTATATAAAAAAATATATAGAAGTACCTATATAATGTTTGGGGATTTATAATGGCGTTGTGAATTCTGATATATTCATACTTGTTAGAATTACGATTGTTGTTTATGAGACTTGACATTTTACGACAACAGTTTACTCACATGAGCTCCACAAAGTAGCTACAGAATGCAGAAACGACTCGAAAACTCTCTATAGTTTTTTTGTTGGCAAACAAGTTTGACCTTTATAATCTGTCAAATTGAAATACCCCTAGCTTTTATGTAAATTGTGCACCATGTAAATATATTCAATAGAAGGACTTACATGATGATACGATATATTGCTATATAGGTAGGTAAGCTTGAAAGTTATGAAGGGTTATTGGAATTGAAAGTTTTTAGCATCCACATACATATACAGCTTCCAGAATCTGGCGTGTTCCAATATAGTTAGAGCTTGGGTAGCCTTTTGAGTTGGTTGGTTGGTGGATTCAGTTGTGTATAGTTCCCTGGGTTGGAAATAATGTGAGAGAGTGTGTGTATGTTTGAGACTCTGAGTGTGTCTGAGGTTCAAATTGGTTGGCATGCTGTGCTCGGCATGGTAAAGATATAAATGGGAACTGGGTATTTGTGTATAAGCTTTTTCCCTCTCTCAAAGTATCGCTTTCTCTCGTTTTTTCTCTCCTCTCTCTCTCTCTCTTACACTCATCGTCAGAAACTCGTGTAGTTTTATTTCATATCCGAGTTCAAATGTGTGTGTGTGTGGATGTGGATGAAACTCCAGAGGTTGGAATGACTGGTTACTGGTTGTGGGTTTTGATTTGATTTTGGAGAGGAGAGTGAATACATTTATAGTTATAGACCTCTATAGATATTGATATTGGTCTGTTGGTTAGTCTGGATATTTGGATGCTTATTGTATTACGTTTTTTTTTCTCTTCTTCTTCTACTACTTGTGAAGGTTCTATGCTGGAAGCTATCGATTCCATGTCAGATGATACCTTCGAGGAACTCTTTCTCAATTTAAGTGCAATGAAATCCAAAGCCTCAAATTTGTCACCCACTCATCGGAAGGCGTATGCAGAGAAAATGGCCATGGCTTTTTGGCGCACTATGGGTGGAAATGAAGCAGAAATAGAAACTCTCTCGTCTGATGATGATGATGCTGAAACTGATACTGTTGAAGGGAATGACAAAGATGATGACAAAGGAAAAGCAGGAGAGAAAGTTCAGGGGAAAATTTAACTTCATTTATATTACAAAATTATTATTATTATTATTAATAGTTTTAATTGTAGGTATTATCTGCAGCCTATACATTTAAAATGTCCAGTTCCTGAATCTACATTTACATTTACATTCTATTATCAGTTATGTGTAATGATTCAAAAGTATTTCATAATTTTTGAAATATGTATAGCTCTTTACATAATCATAATCAGTAGCTTTAAATCTCTATTAATTTTAGCTTTGTTTTTGTCTCAAATTCAAATCTATGTATTATAAAAATCCATATCCGATGGGTTATTTTGTTTTTTTGTGCTTTGTTACAAGTGGTCTTTGCTGTTTCGGTAATTTGATATGATATATTTCGGTAAATGTCTCTCATGTAATATTTTCATTCAATAAATTAGGATATTTAAATATTTTAATTGTGATATAATTGAATTTCTCTTACTTATTTCATGCATTAACATATAATTTGACATATCATATATATGTACCCTATGTATCGTAAATATGCATTGAGTAAATAATCTGAATAATTGTAATAAAATATTGTACGTAAATGTAAATATATACAGTCAGGGTTTTTATTCAAAGGGTGGTCCAGCCACAATGATTCAGAATACAAGAGATTGTGCCCTAGATTTATTTTTGCGTTTTTATAATAACAGGGTAATTATGATAGACGCTTGTACATTGCGTGTGTGTGTGCAGGGTAAAATACACAGCAAAATAAAGTCTACACGCTACATTTGATTTGATTTTTTTTTTATCTAAATAGCTTTCTTTTGTCTTGATACATTTGAATAATGAGGTTTTTTTTGGTATTTAAATTAGGTATATATCTGTAGGTATTACAATGTAGATAATTATTTTAATTTTGTTTAGCTGGTCGTATATGTGTATAACTAAATAATTTGTAGTAGTTGGGTAAGTATTATGTACATTATATATATATATATATGGAATGAAGAGAAATTATCTGAGGAAATGAGACGTATGGCACTTGGAAATGGGATCATTTGCTGGAAGTCTATTAAGATATTTGGGATGGAATGCACCGAGTGCGGCTTCATTTGTAGATGAATTACGATTCCAACCTTCGGGACTTGATGAGCGTCGCCGGAAATGTCCAAAATGTCGACAGGAGCAGAAACAAGAAGTGAGACAGGAACAACAGCAACAATGACGATTTGTGTAGACGGTTGAGGTGCCAGCTGGATTTGTTGGACGACGTGTATGACTACGGGCTGTGGAAGGAGACAAAGTATCACAATCACTACACCAACACGGACAGGTACATCGACGAAGCCACCCCAGAAAAGACCAGTCGGGTAGAAAGGAAAAGAGAACGGGTTGCCGTTGGAATCGAACAAATGCTGAGCGATTCAGTCTCCAAGAAACCACCTACAAAATCCCCCCCGAAAAAAATACATACACATATAAAAAATCACAATTCACAACGTTCAGGAATTTCCCCTTATATTTTCAAACAATTACACTTATGTAATACACAAACTTACGGGGTTGATGGCTGAATGAGCATGACCCAGAAATAGGGCAAATGGGATTAATAATCGAACCACTCTGTGAAATCATCAATTTATTAATTATTTACATTTACATTAGACTTAAAGCGGTTGTGAAATCCTTGAATTTTATTTCAGAATATCGGTGAAAGTGAAAGGGAAAGCTCACGATTTCTCGGATGCGAACATGTCCCAAAGAGCACACGCAACATATGGACACCTGTAATAATATAATTCGGTCAATTCCCGTCCCATGTCTAATGATTTTTCTTGTTGCGTAATAAATAATATTATATAAAATATCATTCGGCTTACCAACAAAATACAAAAACACCTGTGAAAAGGAAAAACAAAACAAAGACAAGAAAATTATGTATTAAGGAATCATTCATGTTAGTATAGTATTGTATCGTACATTGGAGGAGATTTGATTGAGTAAGAAGTAAGAGGAAGAACGAACGAACCGGCAAGAGCGGCAAGGAGGTTGGCAGCTCTCCGTCGACTCCGAAAAGATTGGGATGAGTAAGTTGGGAGGAGTGGTGGTGGCGGTCTCAAAGGATTGCTCAATTTTTTCCGCAGTCTTCGATTCATTCGAATTATGGAAGTCTCTCTCCGAGCTGCTCTTAAAGGTTGACTGTTAAGGTTATGATGATGATTGGTTTTGAGATTACCAGGGGAGCCTCGACGGACTCCCGGGTAGGAAGATTTCATCAATCCCCGACGATTCCCATGTGGTCCCACATTTTGTTGTAATTGAGAGATTTGACGAAAGCTCTCCAAATCGGCCTGCTCCCCCGTCCATCGTCGTCGTCATCGTCGTCATCGTCATCGCCATCGTAAATACATGTACAAAATATATATAAACTCTCTCATTTATTTATAATTCCCATTTACTTCCTCGTCATCCTTCAGAGTTAACGTTCAATACATATTTACTGGCTCCTTTCGTACATCTTTCAGCTGTACGAGTACATCGACATGAATGATCCTCTCAAAGCCAACATGAATTTCTTATCAAAATCCCAGACTCTCTCCTCTCTCATTCCAAACCCAATTTCAATTGTCTTTCGTCTGTATTTATCTACCATTAAAATTTACCATTTACGTAAGTTCAACCGTTGTCTCGTCATCGTCATGTCATATTTTCATCGTACTCTAAGCGAATGAAACTGTTTTGTAGTTGAAAATGTTCAAATTAGTTGTATTTAAAATGTTCAAACTCTAAAATCTAAATTGTGTGGACACACCACGATTTAATTATTATTATTATTGTTCCTCATTTGTTCCTTGTTTATTGTTTATTGTTTATTGTATGTAATGAATTCAAATGGACCATGATTTAATCTAGGGAATGAGAGAGACGGCGAGTATAAGAAAAGAGATGAAATGGAGGACGTAAATGATTATTGTTACCATTCTTAATGGTGGAGAGAGAGAGAGAGAGTTCAAGTTGGAGAGGTTCAGAATTCAGAGCGACGGGAAAGCAGCAATACAGAAACGTGTTTGTGTGTGGGAATAACGAGAAGAAGGCGAAGAAGAAGACGGGAAGAAGACGGAGACGTTTTGTGGAAGAAAATGAGAGAAGAATTCAAATGGTATTAGTTGGGATGGGGCTCAAGTCTCTTGGAGATTTGACCATTAGGAAAGGAAGAAGAGAAGAAGAAGAAGAAGAAGAAGGAGGCGGAATGACAGGGGAAAGGAGAGGAGATGTCAAAAATAATGGCCCATTTCCCCATTTTCCCCAGGAAATTTACTCTCATTCTTGTTCGAGTTGAGGTTCACGTTCTTCCTCACACAACATCTCCAGCCACCACATACAGAACTACACACATACACACATACACTCAATTCAGAACCCCATCAAAAGAACACAAAGAGAGAGAGAGACTAGAATCAGCAGACAACAAACTTTTCTCTCTTCCTTCTCTTTTCTCTTTATCTCCAAAAAAATCCAAGTGAAAAGGACAGTGAAATGCTCCAAACACAAACACAGAGACAAAACAAATGAAATGAAAGATGCCCAGGTAGATTCAAGAGTTTTTCTGGAGAGGAGTCGATTCCGTTTTTTTTTTGTCATTTTTTTCGTTTTATCCTGGAATTACAAAACTGGTCCAGCCAAGTACAAAAAAGGCACACTTATATGATAGGGACCAAAAAGACAAAGAGAGAGACTCTAGACTAGACACAGAGAATCCCTAATCATAATTCATTTTTGTCAAAAACATCTTGGAGGGAAAAGTGTGTGAGAGTTGGAAGTGGAACGAGGAACGAACGAACGAACGAGGAGGAGACAGACGGACTGGAATTACACAGGTTCTTTGTCTATTTCCATCTCATCCAATGTAAGAACTGTCATCGTTCGTATCTGTAAATGAAAATTGGTTGGACAATCGGAAAATATGAGCTCGGAATCTCTCTCTAGCGATGATGATTTCCCTCTCTTTCTATATTTTACTTTGACTTTTCTCGTGCAAGAGAAAGTAGGACGATCATATCTGTATTTCGTGTATGAAATAGAAATCTCCATTCACCGTTCACATTTTACAGTAACAGTCCATTGTCGTCGTCCGCCATTTGAATCCCAATTGGCAATTGCCATTGCACTTTTGAATAGTCATTTTGTGATTGTCTCAAGGTGCTTTTCCTTCTGGTTCTTCTCCTGACGGTAAATGAATGTGCGTTTTCTTTTTACGAGACGCTCCAATCACAATGAAGAATTATGAATCATTTCCCCCAAATGTGTTTCAGATTTTATTTGATATTTGTGTATGTAGATTTTGGATTTTGGATGGTTTACAGTGTATATTTGCACATATATGTATGATTTTCCCGGAGTTTTTTCTTCAGTAGAGCTCGCTGTCCATCCAACTTCGTAGTTGGGCTCCATTTACATTTGTAAAGACGGTGGGGAAATCCGTGGTGGCACAAGGTCGGACACCGAAACTAATAACACCACAAAGAAACGGTGGTCCATCCTCTTTGTCCGCACAAAATGCTGGACCACCTGCATCCCGTCCACAAACGCCTTTATCCTCTTCAACAGACGCACAAAACATATTCTCGGTGATATTTTGTCCTCGCTCAGCATATTTCCATTGACATTCCTCTCTGTTCAGGATTTGTAGTTGGATTTTTTGAAGAATCCCCGTCCAAACGGGATGAAGCAAATTATTGTCATTGTCATTGTCCATGTCCGTGTCAATGGGCCAATCGGGGTCATTATTGCCCCAGCCGATAGTCGAAATACTACCCGATGGCTCCACATTTGTTCCTTGTACAGCAAGTCTAATCGGTTGAACTTTACTGTTGAACATGAGCGGATCTCGCAATTTCAAGTACGCCAAATCAAAATCCGAGTTTGTCCTGTACAAAGTACGATACAAATTCCTATATGTATCTTATGTATATTTTCCATACATAGATCCATACAGATATTCCACAAAATGTCGAGAAGAATTTCTTCAAATGCAAAATGTTTTAATGTGGCTCAATCAAAATTGAGAATCTTACTTGTTGAATTTCGGATGTTTCACAATCTCCGTGACGTACTGACTTTGTCCCAGCTGATCATTACCCAAATAATTATGAAGGCCTGCCAAGATCCGTAAATTGTTTTCTCGACCTTCAATACAAATTGCGGAAGTGATGATGATGGACTCATTGAACACACTTCCACCACAAATATGTGTTTTCCCTCCCATTCCACTCAATTGCTGAATGCTCACTTGAGATGGGAATTCGGATTCTCCAGCGTCCACCCCTCCGACAATTCTACTGCTCCTACCCGCCAACATTCTCTTCACGGCATTCTCATTATTATTATTATTATTTCCCTCATCCGATGGAAAGCCTAGAGATAGTTGTTTTAAAATGGAATAATAATAATACAAATCTAAATCCTCCTGTACATTTAAATTCTACGATATAATAATATATCTATTTGCTGTATAAAATTTACCAAATGTCCATCCCATGATGATATTTAAATAAACTGCAATTTGAAGTTGGAACTTCATTCTGGAACTTTTTTTTCTCCTTGTATATTTACCGTTCAAAATAATTGTGAAAATGACCAGCCTTTTTTAAATTGATTTATACTTTATATTTTATATCATCAGCTTTTAATTGGCATGTCAAGCTGTCTAATCTGTCAATCCCTTGACCATTTCAAGTGTGAATATTTACCGATTGCTTCTCTCATTCTAATTCTAATTCTAATCTAAATGAAAACACTATCGACTTGACACTATTGTGAAATTCATTATATTCGTTTATATTCTACAGAAAGGATAAGGAACGAGGAATTCAAGAGGTAAAATTTGGCATTGACGAGTCTTCAGATAAGAAAACAGGCAATGTATATGCTCGATTTTTGTTTTACAACAAGTTTATATGAGCATACTTTTTCCAAGATGATTTTGTTTTAGTACAACCCACAAAAACTCAAGACATTCTCTGACGTCAAACTTGACGCCAAACTGGATTACTCCAATTTGGTTTTATCTATACACAAGATTTTGAATTCTGGATTCTGTGGATGGATTTTTTTTTAGCTCGGACAGTTGAGCACTCTGTATATACACTGTACCGTACACTGGGCATTGAGTTAAGGGGTTTGTTTTGCATTGTATATATGGAAAGACGGAAATGAGGATGACGTGCGGAGAGTAAATACAGATAAAAAGAAGAGGATGCTCATCATGATCTTTATCATTTTTATTTTCATTTTCATTTTCATTGTATATGGCGCCTCTCTCGTCATCGTCTCATCTTCTCATTCTCATTTTCATTTTCATCGTCATCGTCATCGTCTCATCATCCATTCATCCGGAACGTCATCACCACTAATCGTCAGAGCTACACACACGAATGAGGTTAATGACGACTAAAGTCCATCTCTAAAAGTTCTACCAACTTACGACTTACGACTTTCCCTCTTTTTTTTACACTCAGACACCAAAAGAGTAAGGAAAATACTTGGAATGAAAAAATGTACATAGACTCGAGACAGACAGACAGACAGAATGCAGACGGAAATCCAACAAGTGAGCAGAGAGTTTCCGTGTTCTAAACTGCGTTGTCTTTGTCTGCCAATAGGAAAACGACAAGCGTCAGAGAGCAAACAGCAAAAACAATGGCAAATGACATGATTCAAAGGCTAAAGACCTCATGCAAATGTGTAATTTTCAGTGTCTTTATCTGTATTGTTAATGAAGTTTGTTTGGGGTTGGGGGAGGGGGGTAAAGCATTGAGCACTGAGTTTCCCCATCATCCTTATGACTATTGTTATGACCAAGGATTTCCCCTCCATCACTCACTACACCAACATCACTGCATGTACTGACTGTCGAAATGAGGGAAAGAGGAATACAACAGATAAAAAAAACAAGGGAGACACACACAGACCTGGATTTGCATATGAAGGAAAACGTCATCTTCATCAGAATTTGGATCACATGGGACGACTTTCCTCGAGAGAATTTTATTGGGTCCTCTGTCGGGATTGGAAGTGTCCACAAAACCTCCATTCGTCCCAACACCCACACCCACAGCAGCATTCCCATTTGGATTCGTATTATTAGGATTATTATCCCGTGCCACAATAATGACTTGTTTGGGTTTCTGTCTCGTCTTATCCCCACTCACCGCCCCATTCGCTCCACTCAATACTTGGAGTTGAGCCGTCAACTTTTGACTGACGGACGCGTGACAGGCGGCCACAATCAATGCTATACATAAACATAAACAATAACAATCACCACCCGTAAAAAAAGCATATTTAAGTAGTTTCATTGCTTTCTCTTTTCGATTTTTAGATTTTCATATAGATTAAGGTTTTCATTATGAAAAATAAAGTCATCCCGTTCCCGTATGGTAATTGAATTAAAGTTGGGGGACGGGTGAACTATTACATAGTAAATGAATGGAATGGATTGAATTGAATTGAGTGATGAGGGATTCTCACCGGGTGATACGAAAGCCGTTCCCAGGTAAGTTGCAGCATAGGCCAATTGAATCCCAGCATTCGTCCAGCGCTCAGTACAAACTCCTGTCCATCCCCAGGATTGCCATGAGGCGGAGGATGACGTGGAGGAGGAAGATGAAGAGGAGGATGATGATGATGAAGAAAATGATGATGAGTTGAATGATGTTGATGCTGCGGAGAAGGGAAGAGTTTCATCCTGCAGCGCATCAACAAATTCCACCAACAACCAAACCAAACCAAACCAAACGGACAAAGTTCAAAGTAAAACTTGATAAATAGACTTCTAATTTGATTTCAACCAACTTGAATGCTCATCATCAGTGTTTTTTCTCTCTCTCTCTCTCTCTCTCTTGCTCTCTCTAACCCACTCACACCGCATATCTCTGTCTCTCTCTTTCTCCACATATTAATTTTATGTAGGTGTAGAATAGAAAGTAATACAGAAAATATGCAGACTTGAAACTGAAACGGGAAAAAAATTACGTGAAACCATAAAGGGAAATATTTGTACTGTTATTTGATCAAAAATACGGGCAGAACCAGAGAGAGAGAGAGAGAGAACGAGAGAAAGGGATAATGAGAAAAGGAGATCAAAAGATTCTTTCTTTTGACTCGCAAACTTGAAATCATATAACTGTAAACATTACCAGAACAAACAGAGTCAGGCACAAACTATACAAACAGACTTTTTTTTCGAGTGAGCTCAAAAAAAAACACGCACACACACACACTTGACACACTAAAAAAACACGTACATGTTTATTTTCCCCATCTCGTTTTTCTTTTCCATGAAAAAATGAATACGAAAATCAAAATAAAAATCAAACTCAAATCTGAGGAGGAAAAGAAAAATGTATGTACATGAAAGTCAAATATAGACAAATGTAAAAATATAAAAATACGGACTCCTCGAGGGCAGTGTTTCCTCGGATTTTGTTATGGGAATGTTTATTATTTTTATTTATATTGTATAGGGATGATCACACGATGTGGTGCGTACCTCTGAGAAAAATTGGGAAGCATTCATATTTGGAGACGGAAGAAGATCATCGAGCATGAAGGCGGTGGTGAGGGAAGAGGATGGTCGACCATCCCACTCTCGAGCCCAAAATGTAGGTGCTGAGACTAAACCAGCCAAAATCCAAATGCTCCCCATCGACATCCCCACAAACCGCTTGTCACGAAACCTACAAACCAAACCAAACACACACACACAGAGAACACCCGTCTCATTTTTCATCATCAAAACAAAACATTACACATTCCCTGTGAATATGATGAAAAAAATCCTTCAAAAACTCTACCCAACTAGGAAATCCCTAATGGAAAAAGACTAAAAAAGGAACACACCAAAGGTGAAGGAATCATTCAAGAGAGAGAAAGTAAAAGGGCTATTCATTAATTTCCCCAAATACACAGAAACACAAGGAATTGTGGGAAAGCTTCAGATAAAATACCCAAAGACTAAATTTGTGAGGAAAAAAAAGGACTCTCAATTCTCCTTCTTGAGTTTCAAGCTTCTGGAATTAGTCGTAATCATTATTTAGTCATTAGTCTCCATAAACAAACGGGGAAAGATTTCCAAAAAGAAGAGGGAGAAAAAACGAAGAAATAGAATGAAAGCAAGGGAAAACAATTAGAATTGCCATGCTGTGGGAGAGGAAACTCAAAAGGAAAACAAGAAGAAAAAAAAAAGAGACAAAGAAGTAGAAAAAGAAGAGAGGAAAGGGGAAAGGGAAAGAATTACGAATAAGAGAAAGTAAAAAGAGTAGAAAAAAAAGAAAGTGATTGATGACGAAACCTTTGTGCGAAGCGTGGATGTCGGAGTGCAGCCCACCTGTCCAAAGACAACAGAGCCAATGACAAAGTGCTCGCAGCGACAGGAGTTCTCTATATATATATAAAACAAGAAAAAACAGAGGGGAAAAATACAGATAAAAAAAAAAGAGAGAGCTTTTCCTGTTCTCCTCCTCATGAAAATAAAGTCGCATCCTTCTTCATATTTGTATATGGTGTGAGTTGAGTGTGTGTGTGTGTGTGTGGAAGTGAGGAAAGTACCTACCTGTAGTAATGGACCCAACTGACACATCCAGGACACCAAAAAACTCGGCCTTCATAAGAAGAAAAAAAAAGTAAAAACAAAGACACCACCCATGAAAAAAATGTTCATCTCATCAAAAATCATTCTCATTACTCTGATGACAACGACATGACAACACTTTTCATTTCATTTCTCCATTATCGTGCATGTACAAAATACAAAATACAAAACATGTACATATCGTATGTGGGAAGATATGGGGGGAAAATTGGGTACGGGGGAAAATGTCCGTGTGTGTGCTTCACTTGAAACTACTTTGCGTCATCATCATCATCAGCATCATCATCATCAGCATCATCATCATCATCATGATAAAAGATGGTCTTCGTCTACATCTCAAATCTGTACTCACTCCTTTCCCCCACTTTCACTTTTCCTACTTTACTTTTCCTTTACTTTCACTCAACCCTCCACTTGCAATACAGATCTTTTCAAGGATTTTTCCTTGAAGTATCAAATATATATGTATGTATGGAAGAGTAAGAAAGAGGATGGACAAATGATGCTGTATGAAAAACTAAAAGTAAAACTAAACAAACGAAAAACAGGCCAAGGAGAGAGGGAGAGAGGGAAAAAAACGTCAACCCACACAGACGATGTCTGACTCTCAACCGAGTCGTCTATGAAAAATCTTTCCAATCTCCAATCTTTAATGTAAAATATCAGACATCAAATCCTGTCCTGTCTGTCCTTTTCATCTCTCAATAGTCCAGACTCCAAATCCAAATCCAAATACAAAACCAAAAACCAAAAATATTCTCATGTCCTCATATTTTTCCGATATTGTTTACAGAGCACACAGCAAAGAAAATAAAACTCGGCAAGGAAATAAAAAGAAAAAAAAGTTTGAAAGTTTCACAAGTAAAGAAAAAAAAAAAGTTTGAAAGTTTTCTCTCTTCCTCTTCATCTCGCTTTCACTTAGGAATTACGAATTGTCCCGTCGTCTTTCTATTTCTCTCTTTCCTTCGATTCACAATCAAAATCAAAATCGCTCCGTTCATCATAAATAAGTTGTAAACTTTTCCTCCATCTCGAATTCAAATCTCAATATTCACGATCACTCTATTTCCGTCCAAAAAATCAAAAAAAAAATCAAAAAAAAAAAAAAAACAATTCTGGATTAGACCATTCAAATATTCATATATTTTTTCATATTTAATTCTCCAACTTTTGGATTTTGGAGCAAAAAACCTAAAACAAAACTACAAATCAAGTGAAAGAAAATGTGAATGCTAAGACAAAAAAATCAATAACATGTAATATAAACTTTCCCCCCTCCACCCCCATTTTTTTTACATTCCTCCCAATTTTCTTTCTCTCTCTCTCTCGTTGTGTCTTCCATCTTTCAACTTGACTAAATGTAAGAATACAAAATCAAAATGTGTAGTAGATTTGTGGATATGATTTCTTTTTGAAGGGAGGAAAAATCTTATTTGAGATTTTTCTCAATTTGCGATTACATTTCGAGTTTACGATTGAACGAGCCCACACTTCCCTAACCTTTCCACACGAAATTTCATATGATTTATGACTGCGAATGTAGTTTTTTTTTTGGGGGGGGGGGAGATTCAGACTCGGGTTTTTGCACGTTGTGTGAGTTTAGATTCAGAGAGAAAAAAAGAGAAAGAGGATGATGAAAAAAAAAATGAAAAGTGTAGCATGTGAAGAAAAATGAATAGAGTTGGAGGACAATGAGAATGTCTGTAATGAAGGTGAGTGAGAGGGAATTCGAATGAATGAATGACAAACGAGATGCTGTTGCTTTTACTGCTACTTCTACTGTTGCTGGGTGCTGAAGAGAGAGGGAGGAGAGAGGGAGAGAAAGGGAGACAGATCAGGTGCCTGCACTCTACAGAAGAGTTTGGGTTTTGACTATGAATATTGTGGTAGTTGCTGTATGGAGAGAAAGAAAAGAGGGGAGTGAAAGACGCAATTTTTCACTCGCTGGACTTTCTCCAGGCAGGGAAACTCTCTCTCGTAGCAGCACCGACTTAAAGTTTAAGTTGGAGTTTGGAAGATTTTGAGAATATGTGAATTTGAAATTCATTTGATCGTCCATGAGAGCTTTTTTCGTGGTACATTGAGCTCAAAATTATGCTTCACAACTTCCATTCCATTCCATTTCATTTTATTTTATTTCATATCCTCATTTCGTTCTTTCTTTCTTTCTCTCTTTAGCTTTCCTCCCATTCTTTCATCATATCATAAGAGCACACGACCAGAAATAAGAATAAGAACAAGAGAACAAGTCAACTGCATGCACCGAAATCCTCAATGGAAATTTCCTCAATCTCCAATGAAAATTTATGGATCGTCTAAATAAATCCTAAATCCTCAATTCCCTCCTTAAACATTTGTTATTTCTTGTTGAAAAACGATGATTGAGAGAGAGAGAGAGAGAGAGAGAGAGAGAGAGAGAGAGAGAGAGTGAGAGCGAGAGAGAGAGATAGAGAAACTGCTGAGACAATGAAACATTGGGAAAACCTACAGAAAACATTGATAGTTGACTTTTCCCCGTCGTCAACTAAATTTCAATTTCCATTTCAATCCGAAAAAGAATCCATCGGATTTGTATGAATCTTCATTTGAGCAGAGATCATTGACATTCCCAGACAATTTATTCATATATTCACATTATGTAGGGAAATTGTATAGGAAATAATATAATCGAGGAATGCATTATTCCATTGCATTTCGTTGGAATTGTTTGTGGGGAGTTTTAGTTGTAATATAAAAATAAATTTTAATATGAGATGATCAAATTGGGTTGATGACATGAAGCAATGCTCTGCTTTGCTCTTCTCTTCTCTGTCGACCAATTTCCAGTTCCCTATGAAAATGTGGTACAACTTGTCTTCACTTGTCTAAGGAGTGGAGAAAGCTTGAGGTTTCTTCTTTCCCACTTTCTTCTTCCTCCACATCCACATCCACATCCACATCCTCATTTTCATCCGATAATATGTGCAAAGTCCACCGAGTTAACTAAAGCGAGAACATGAGCGAGTCTTTACATTTTACATTCCAACACACACAGACTCATTTCTCTCTCTTTCCTCTCTTTCTCTTCCTCTTTTTGTTTTTGTTTTAGTTCCATATAGTCAACGGTCGATACAAACTACACACAGCCTTAAGAGAGAGAGAGAGAGAGAGAGAGAAAGTGAAAACAAGAGGGAAAAATTCCATCATTTTTCTCTCGCTTGCTCGTTCGCTGACTCGGTGTGTTGAGCAAGCATCATTTTATAGCTTTCCTGATATTTATAGTTCGTATTTTGTATTTCATTTCATAGTTGAGAGGAAAGCGCGGAGAGTGAGAGTGAGAGGAGGAAACGAGAGGAGAGGACGCATGAATGAGTGGATGCATCCTATTTACCCTTTGCCCATGTGTACCATCGTATACATACATACATACATACATATGTAGATACATATCGTATGTACATATGGATTTGCCTAGTTACTAGTGGGAAATGTGTAAGGACTAGTAAGGAGACAGTGAAATAGAAAATTCCACTAAAACTCTAGTAGAGTTTAACAGGGTGAGAGAAATTTTCCAGATCAGTCGAATAGAAATAGAATGAAAAGAGAAAGTCGTTCTTGTGGGGAAGATAGAAAAGGAGAATTACAATAGAGAAATACAATATACAAAATATACAAACAATTAAAGTCAAAAACAAAAAAAGGGGGGCGCGGGGATTCCAAGAGATTTGAGAATTAGCTGGACGCGTTTTTTGGGACTTGCTCACATTCAAATTCAAATTCTTCCAACCTTTTGGGTTTGTGCAGACGGAGGAAAGGAAAAGAGATCCTGTACAAAAAGAAAGAAAGAGAGAGAGAGAGATAACTTTAAAGAAATGACCTCATCAACACCCTCGCCCTTTCTCTCATTCTCTCTCTCTCTCTCTCTCTTTGGATTCTTTTTAGCATATGGAAATAGCTCAAAACTTTTTCATTAAAACCAGAATCATGCCTTTATACTTTACACATTTTTTCTATGTGTAGTCTGGTCTGAGTACTCATACTAAATTTCCTTTTTACATACATATTAACAACCAAAAAAAAACTAAAGGGCGACTTTCTTTTCCTTTCTTTGCCCGCTATTTCTTTCATCCTTCACCATTCGTTCATCGTTTATGGTTTGAGTAATGAAAACAAATTTGCGCGTCATTCTTCCCTATACGCTCTTAATTTTCTGTGTGGTCAGAATCATTTCACATTCCATCATTTCTACAAATAATTTCCCTTTCCATTCTCCACTCTCCACTCTCAACTCACCGTTCTCTCTCTCTCTCTTTTTCTCTCCTTCTTTTGACAATCTCTCCATTCCATTTGCGCTCTCCCTTTCCAGTTGAAGACATCAAAAGCATCGTTGTGTCGTTGACCTTTTCACTTTTCAGTGAAACGATCGCTCTCCTCGTTATGTATTTTCCAGGTTGACTCCGCTCCACCAAACTTTAGCCAACATTTAATATCCCTTGCATTTCCATTTCCACATCAATATCGATTACAAGTCAAAAGTTTATTTTCACATTCCCACGCTAAAAAAAATTCTCAAAATAAAATTCCCACACACATTTTTGATGGCTCTAATAATTTCTAATTTTCGCCAGACTTGACAGCCATTTCAGTTTTTTTTTTTCTTATTTTTTTGATAAAGAGCCATAATTTTTGTCAACAATCAACAATCTCTCGAGCACTTTTATTAAATTTCCTTCGTATACTAGATGCCCTTTAAAAAAATCCTTTAGAGAGAAAGAAGAAAGTCCTTCAAGCTTTATTATTTCTTCATCAAATGGACCAAATGAACGCACGAGATGCAACAAATACACGAGTAAAAAAAACATTAAAGGCGGTGGTGGATTTTTTTGTGTTATCCCGAAGGGATATTTGAAATCAGGCGATTGGACGATGGGACGATTCAAGGACCTGACAATCACAATCAAAATCGTTCCTTTCATTCGTTCGAACACACGTAAGAAAGCTTTATTTGAATTACTCGACTAGGACGAAAACAAAATAAAAACTTTTGGGTGGGCGTCGGAAGCCAAATGAGTAAAAAGGAAGGAAATGTGAGTGCTAAAACCAATGTTCCCGTATTCTCAACATCCCCCAAAACTCTCTCTTTGCGTCACTCTCCTCGTCGTTTCATTTTCATGTGAGGGAATTAAAGAGAGAGAGAAAGAGAGAGAAAGAACAAAAGAAGTAAAAAGTTTCAAGTTTATTTCCACAGAGAAAGAGAGAGACAGAGAGAGAGAAGAGAGACTCACTTTCATGCTTTTCCCCTTGAAGCTCTCCTGAATTGAATCCAAAGATAAAAAAAAGTTGGATGCGTCAGTCAGATGAAAATGAGGATGAGAGAAAAGAGCTTTTTCTATATGTATTTTGTACATTTTACAACCGAGAGAGAGAGAAAGTGTGTGTTGCCTTTCAGTTTTTAACCAGAATCCGAAGCAGGAGCAGTTTAGAAGAGGACAAGACAAGGCGGGAGGAGGCAAGTGAGAAAGAATTGTGGGGAAAATGAGCAGGAGACAATGGAAATTGCAGTGAGAATGAGGAAACGAGCGATGGAATGTCCATGAATGAGAGAGAAAAAGAGAGAGAGAGAGAAAGGGGAAACTACTCATGGAAATGATTTATGCTTGTTCTATAGAGTTCTATAGCTCTATAGTCTGTCCTCTGTACTCAGTCACATAAGAAATTTCATTCACGTAGCCATTTCAACTCGACTCAACTGGCCTCTCACGCACACACATTACATTGCATCACATGACATGTACAGTCGAAGGACAATCTGAGGACAAGAAGACTTCTTCTCCCGTCCCGAAAATCCAATACTCCATTTCAAATTCACAGAACAAAATTCGCTCATTGGATGGATAGTGCAAAATAGTGCATGTTTCTCAAGACATTTCTCTCTCCAAACTTCAAACGGAAAAAACTGTGATGGAAAAGGGTGACATTTTTCTTGGGCTTAAAATATGGAAATATTTAGGAATAGAATCGAGACTTGTGCTTCAAACTCAGCTGAAGAGCTCAAAAACAATTTTGGAAAGATTCCGTTTCATTTCCAGTTCCAGCTCCAACTCCAGCTCCAGTTCCAGCTCAAGCATGGAGAAGAAAAAGATAAAGATTAACGTGTCCATTAATTCCAGATCATGTCTCGACCAATTTGTCAAATCTTTTCACACAAAATATCCAAAATCCTTACGGCACGTCATTTTCATTTTCTATTGAGCTCAAGCAGCCTAATCCAATAACTCCATTCTCGATCCCTATTTTTCATTGGCTCAACTTTTCCAAAATCTGCAACGTTTTTTTCTTCTCCTTTAGAACATTAGAATTCTGTACATTACATACGATTACGATAGAATATGGAAGGAGTCGGGATTTTATTTTTGCCTCATTTATTGTTAGCGATTGGAATCAAAAGTTGAGTCGTCCCTTGATTGATTGAAATTTTTATATACATAAGTAATAAAAAGACGGGATTGTTTTATGATGGAGCATGTTCAAGACATTATTTTGTATCTCCAAATTCAAAATCTCTTTTCCAAATCCACAGATTCCTTTTCTTTTTTTTGCCTTTGTCAAAAAAAATCCAATTCAATCCCATAAATTGAAATGAATGAATAAATAAATGTAAAGCCGATACTGCTGGGATGAAGGGAAATCAAACCCGGAGTTTTCTTTCTGGATTCTGGATTCTGGATGATGCAACAGACAAATGCGGGCATTCACAATTGCTATAGCCTTTGATATTTGGTTTCCCGTTTGTCAGTCCCCAGCAGTTTTATCTTATGTAAACCGAGTTTTTGAATTGCATTTGCTTCAAATTTTGAGGTTTATTTGACGAGTCCTGTCGTCTGTAGTTGAATTTAACTTAACTCATCACTCTCCACTGCACTGCTCTTTCACATTGCCATTGCAACTGCCATTTCCAATGCCATTCCAAGCATGAAGAAAAACACAAGGAGATTCTCTGAGAGAGAGCGAGAGAGCGAGAATTCATATATGCTGGCTTGAACTTTCACCCAAAATCCCCGCAACCTAAATTAATTAACCATATTTCAACCCGTTTCAGTATATAGAGATTCCCACCTTTTGATCATCAAAAACCTGCCTTTTGCCTTTTCCTTTTCCACAAACGCAAGAGAATTCCTTTAGTAATTGTAGTTGTGTGTTCAGAAACTGATACTAATTTCAAATTGCCACAAGCAAAAAATCCCCTCACATTTTTTCAAAAACAAAAAGAGGAAAAACTCACCGTCAAATCCCCCATAAATTTTACATTAATCCCTCCGTTTCCGTTTCTCCTCGGGTTTGTTGTTTATTCGTTATAAATTTCAATGAGATTGGATATTCGAATTTGGGATGGGAAAATGAGGAGAAATAAATCAAATTGAAAAATCGTGTGTGAGTTTGTGTGTGTGTTTTTGTACTTATGTTTGAATGAAGACTGTAGACATGAAAGTGAAAGTTGGATGTGGGATACTGGATGTTGGAGAGGGCATAATCAAGTGGAAAAACGAATGAATTGAAAGAAAATGAGAGAGAGAGAGAAAGTCAAAAAGGGTAGACATGAGTTGCTCCATAAACTCCATAACAAACTGTATAAATATGGAGTGCGGAGTCTCGAGTCTGTTCCCAAAGCTTGTTTGATGTTCGTGAAGAGAATTTAAATGTGAAATGTGAGGAGGAGGATGAAGAGTTGAGAGGGAAATGGAGAGTGAGGGAAAATACAATGAAAATGAAAAGAAATCCGAGTCTCAATTCTGAATCCTTGGGGAGAGAGAGGGAGGGAGAAAGAGAGAGAGAGTTGAGAGTCTTTAAGAAAAGGAGGAAGGAAAAGGAGCCGAGACGAAGACGGAGAGAGTATCAACACATCACTCGAGTATTAGTATTTCGAATATACAATACAGCGCGGAAATCATAACAAATAGCAATATGTATCTTGTCTGTGTGTTGAGTACATCCAAGGGAAAACACTCGTCTTGGGACTTTCACTACATCTTGGTGTCTTGGTCTTGATATTGGTATTGGTTTGGCTTTCTCCTTTCTTCTCATTTCTCTCTCTCTCTTTCTCTCTTTCTCTCTTTCTCTCTCTCTCTCCTTCCGTCTTCCATGTCTTCCGTGGAATTTGGTTAGGAAACGAGTGAGAAACAGCTGACGCTCCCCTCCATCTCAGCTTAGCTCAAGCGAAAAAATCCGTTCATTTCCATGAGATTTCTTTATGCAGTCACCACATTCACATGGCATATCCCAATTATACATTATCCTATCGTACATACAAACGCTCCAAAATCAACAGTTATCGATCTCAAATTCCAATTCCAAGGACAGACAGACAGAAAGAGTGAAAGAGAGAGAGAGAAAGTCCAAGTGAAATCTTCAGTACATGCATGCACAATGCACATTCAAAACATTCGACATTTGAAAGAGAAATCTTGTTAGCGCCTTCTCTTTCTCTCTCTCTCTCGCTTTCTCTCTCATTCACTCAGCTCCAGTTCAATGAATGGTAAACCACAGTCGAGCCGGGATTATGACTCCATTCAATTCAAATCCAAACTCCGAATTTCTCTCCCTCTCTCTCTCTCTTTCCCTTTCTCTTTCTCGTTCTCTCTCTCCGTCTGCTCAGCAGGCTCCTTTATTATCTTCAAATTGTACTTAAATCCATTTACATGTACACATATAAAGGAAGCGAGAGATTTCATTTGACTGATTAGCCTCAACAACTTTCTCCATATTGAATTTATATAATGTTCATCTGGATTTTGGATATCGGGAGCAAGTTGAGAATATATATTTATTCCACATGGAGATTTCTTAAATACAAATTTTAATAGTAAAATGAAAATGTGCCTAGGTACGTAATAATGAAAATGAGGATGATCTGGAATTGGAATTGGAATATTGGAATTGAATACACGGGGAAACTGATTGTGAGTTTATATGGATGGTGAAGAATCTGAAGATTATTATTTCATGTCTAGTGTGGTGTTTAGTGATGCGACTGAAGGAGTTGAATTTAGTTGAGTCTAGTTGAGTTTTAGTTTTGGGAAAGGGAATCCAGCCAATCGGTTTATTATCTCAGGATTGTGTGTGTGTGGGTTTGCCATCATTAAAAGATCATTTGGGTTGTTGATGATGGCGCTTGGCGAGAAACCTGACGACGACGACACTCGCATCATTCCCTTGGACTCTGCTGTTTCTATTCCTCCCATGCATTTCCGATAGGTATACATATATGTATATATACATATTTCCGTCCGTCTCAATTCTCAATTCTCAATGAAATTATGAGAGGAAGGATTTTCTCTACTATGTACAGATGTAAGATATATATTGTATGTGGGTTGTGATGATGGAGTCCCTTGTCTATGGGGAGCCTTTGCCACAGTCTCCTTTTATTAATTCTACCATTTTAATGACTCTCCATCTCCCCATTTTCATTGCCATATTCAAATTCCAAATGACTTTCTGCATGGAGGCACACACATTTTTCAGTCCCCCGAGCACATGGACCAAAACCAAATAGTTTTATGAGCATCTCTCTGACGACGCACGACGAGCTTTCAAAACTTGGCAATTCAGCCCAAATGAAAAAAGGGGACATTTTTTGGGAGGGGTGGGGGGAGGAGTACATAAGGATTTTGTTTACCAGCAGGCGTGACTGGCTGCCGCACAAGCAGAGATGGGCACGCAGACAGCAGTGACCAGTAAATCAGCGGCAGCCAAATTAACCTGTTCAAAAAAAAAGAAAAAAAAAACAGTCAATCAGTTTAAATTGTTTCGTGTCCATACGTAAAATGCAAAAAAAATATATATGTGGGAAATGTGAAGGAAAAAAACGGTGGGGAACGAACCATGAGATGATTTCGGACGGGTAAAGCTCGAGCTCGACTTCCAGATCCACAAAGAGCGGCGAGTAAAATGGCATTCCCAATGACGCCAACAGCAAAAACGATGGAGTAACCAGCGACAAGTAAAGACCAAAGATGAGAACCCTCCACAAAAGCATCGTCCACAGACCATTGTTGATCCGGATTCCCATTGTAACCGCCCAAGTGAGGACTACTACCACTACTCGCCGTGGTTGACGATGAGAATAAAATGGAGGCATTGAGCAGGAAATTGTTGTCCGCTAAAAGATTTGCATTCAGTGGACGAAGTTCTCGCTCAAATACCGATGAAGAGTTTCCCGTGACTCCGGAGGAATCGTTCCAATGCAAAGAAGAAGAGGAAGAAGAAGAATACGAAGAAGAATTGGACTCGTCAATCAGATTCAGAGGAAATGATGAGGATGAGGATGGCGAAGAAGATGGAATTGTTGTTGTTGATGCTGTGGGGATATTCGTCCCTGCAACTGCAACTGCTGCCAATCGTGTGGTTAAATTCACAGAAATGTTCATCAAAGAGATGACAGAAAGGGTCGGCATCCTTCTTCCGCATCCACCAACTACACACCATCTCTCAACTCAAACTCAACTCAATTCAACAAGTCCATCTCATTGTCTTCTGAGTCACCTACAACCAACATACAAAAAACATCAACACAATCGATCAATTTATCTGTAATTGGCTCAATTTGCGTGAGAAATTCCAACATTTTTTAATTCCACGTCTGACGGCCTTTGGCTTTAATTTATTTGACAACTCAACTCTGTCTGCGTCTGACGCAATTTATTTGGAAAATGCGTTTAGTTTTTACGGCAACTATTTTGGATCGTGTTCCGAGTTGCCAAGTGGAGGAAAAAAATTGATTCAGGATCTCGTTGAACATGTTTTCCTTGGCGTTGGCATTGGACGAGAGTAAAAAGCCGTAAAATGTAGAGTGAAAGTATTTGAAAGTGGATAAAAAAAAGTTAATGGGGGAGAGCGAGCGAGTGGAGTCTTTTGAGAAGGAGAAGAGGGAAAATGAAGTGACCGGATGTGAAGGAACCGTAAACCGTAACAAACCGTGTTCTTGACTAACTATCTGTACATCCAGAGAGTACAGAATAGAGAATACAGAATATATCGTAGGCTACATATACGAAAGGAAACTGCACCTTTCACCGTGTCAGCTCATTCATCTTGGGATGTGTGTGAGTGAGTTTGTATGTATTTGTACGTGTGTATTTATATGGTGTGTGTGTGTGTGTGTGTGGGTTGGGAGGTCTCGCCAGAAGCCATTACGGAAGATACAAGGAGTAGGAGTTGGAGGAGCTATCCATTTGACCGTGTAAACCTAACAAAGGGAATCCCGGAGGGCGTTTACATTTCCAACGAAACATCCATTTAATCTTTGCACATTGCCGCCGGTTCTAAATCACCTTCCTTTTCCCTTCCCTAAACTTTCCCCAACTTTCTCCAACTCTCCAACTCTCATCCTCAATTTCTCTCTCTCTCTCTCTCTCTTCGACTTGTTTTCCTTCTCTCACTCTCACTCTCTTTTTCTTTCGCTTTCTACGTCTCCAATTACAAGGGATAAATATCAATGAACAAAGTCGACTCTCTCTTTCTCTTTCTCTCTTTCTTTCTCCACTCCTTTCTCCTCAACTCAATTAAACTGTTCAAAGTCAGAGTCAATCGATATGATCACAATCACAATCGAATCACACTTTGGTGTACAATTCGGAAGAGGGATCTTTCTCCGGTCTCGTAAACAAACCCCATTCAAATCCAAAGTGTACAGTGTACAGCACTACAGCACAAAACACTGCGGTATTGTATTTGTATTTGTATTTGTACGTAAATTGATCACTTTCCATCCTCTCCTCATCTTTTTTTTGTCTTACACATATTGAGTTTCACCTTCCATTTCACTAGAGCGAGAGGATGGGGAGTGAAGTGATCATCCGGATGAACGTAAAGAAAAACATGAGTACATGCGGCAAAGGAGAAGGAAAAACAGACTGTTTCTTGGCTCTCGTGTTGAGATGGGAGAATCCTGTGATAATCGTAAATCGTAAATCTTTGGACGAGCCCTAAATCTTGTCCCTTCGTCCACCTTCTGTTCCTCTCTGTTCCTCTCTCTCTCTCTCCACTTCAAACACAATGTCAGGATCCGTAATTTTAAGCATCTTCATCACCCATAAGATTTCAATTTCACTTCCTCCATCACATCACACAGACAACAGACAGAGAAAAGAATATTCATTGGCCTTTAATGCCAACTCTTTTCTCTCCTTCACTCTTTTTCTTTCCTTTGGATTTCCAATTTCGTCCATCTGTCTGTCAGTCCTTCGTTTTTGTGATGCATTTCCCGTTAAAGTTAAAATCTTCCTCATGAATTTACGTTAGCCATCATGAAAAATTATAGGAAGACATGAGCAGTCCTAATATTGTAATAACAACAACAACAATAGAGTTTGTGCTTGTGGGTGCATTGAAAAGGAGAGGAAATTATGTAGGTTGAATGATTTTACCATATCATGATGGGCTGACTTTGGGTGAAATGGAGACAAGTGCGGATGGGCTAATACTATAATATCTCGTGAGGTTAGCGGTAGATAATCTCAGTGATGGTGTTGATGGTAGTAGCAGTGGGAAATCAAGATGAATGTAAATGTTTGGCAACTCGCCCGAACAGAACATGGACACGAAAGAATGGGGAAAAAACAGGGGAGTCTGTGGAGAATTCTTTCGAGTTTCTTTACTAACGATGAAACATGAAGGAAACTGAGCTCCATTATGGTACATTTTCTATCAAGTAAATATGGACACACACACATACACACACAAACAGCCCGACTTTCTCTCTCTCTCTAATTCCAATCTCTGGCGCATTCCAAACCCACACACACACATACGTGATTACGCTCTGGAGACGTTTCATTATTCGGCTCCTAAAATATGCTCTTCCATATACTAATTTCCCATCTTCCATCTCCCATCTTCTTTCTTGGAGAAGTTAAAAGGAATTCCAGAGCTTTCATTTGAAAATCTCTCAGTGGAAAGGCAATTTTAATTTTACACTCTGGGAACACGGGACTTCCGTAGAAGTTTACGTTTACAAAACTCACATGCAATTGCAATGTGCAATGTGCAATCTTCAATCTGTTATAAAATCACATTGCAAATTGCAAATTTTGAATTGACTTTGATTCAAATTGAGGAGAATTCCCTTGTATAAAATGAAATTCCTAATTCAATATCGTAACTGAACAAGTTCAACCAAGAGGAAAGGAAAAGTTTCATTTGGAGAGTTACCTATTCAAATGAGGTTTTGGGAAGTCACAAAAAAATGAATGAGCGGAAGATGAAGAAGAAGACGAAGATCCGTTCGTCTTTCTGGAGCTCATTACTATTCAGTTGTGATTTCATTACAGTCGACATGCACACTTTCCACACAAACACACACGTATTGCATGCATCAGGTGGGCGCTGAACTTTCTCACAGACAATGTGCAAGTGCCCGTTTCCGTTTCATCTCTCTCTTTCTCATCTCATTTGTCTCGTCTGGAGTTCGCGAGAGTCGATTGAAAATGCAAATGATGAGATGGATAAAAAAAGTGAGCGAGGAGGACATTTGAAAGGGAAACAAGATTTGAACGAGGATTTATTTATTTCAAGTTCGTTCTTACGTTGTTTTCCATGGTGGATTTTGATTTTTATTTTAAGTTCAAGTCAAAGTCAAAATTGATATTTTTTTTGATGGGATTTGTGCAGAGATGGAGTCGATGGGGAAATGAATTGAATGGCCTCAAGTATTACTTATTTATGTATTGAGGATTCATCTAATGGTAATGGATGTAGGAATATAAAATAAGAAGAATACAAAAGAAAGAAAGAGGGGTTGGGGGGAGGAAAGTGAATGTGTGTTGGCACAAGATGAGATGCTCTTCACATTCCATGTCTCATTTTTGTTCAGAGATAAAGTAAGCTGAGAAGTGGAGACTGAAGAGGGAAAAGATGAAGGTAAAGGGAAAGGACAAGAGAGCTCCCACAGATTACTCTGTGGAAAATGAAAATGAAAGGGAGAAAAAAAAATAACTAATCAATATTTCCGGTCTAACGTGAACGTCGGCTTTGGCTCCAAATGTCACCTTCAGGCCATGGATTTCCTTGCACTCTGCACGTACTTGCTTGTAGTCAACATGAGATGAGAACGGGAAAGAGAGAGACCGCGACCGAGAACGAACACATTCCCAACAAAGCAAAGTAAAGCAAGCATTACACAAGCAGAGAGTAAGAGAAAAGGAAGAGAGAGACGAAAGTGAACGAGCTTTTGAGCTTGAACTGAAAACTTTGGGTTTGAGGTCTGTTTGTATTTGTATTTCACAGCTGAGCAGAGCTGAGCTGAGTTGAGTTGAATTGAGCTGAACTGACTTTCTCATACATCGTTTTTCTGCTCCCTTTCCTTGTCCTTTACCTTTTTCTTCTTCTTCATCTTCTCCCTTTCATCTCGTCAGTCATGGATGATTTTGGATTGGGATTTTGTGAATTTCTATTTGGATTTGAATTGCCATTATCTGGATAACTCCAGGCTGTTTCATCTTCGTCTCTCGCTCCTCTCTCTCTCTCTCTCTTACTCTTTCTCATTCTCTATCCGTATCAAAAAAATCCGTACACTTGCTACCTCATCAAATCTCTCTCTCTCTCTACTTTCCTCCGTTTCATTCATTCATAATCATATTCATATTCATCGAGTCACGATCATCATTTCCCTTTTCAATTTTCTATTCATTTTCTTCCATCTTCCATGACATGGACTTTTTGTCCGCAACTCATTTTTTTTATTTCACCCATATACAAATACACAAATCTCTTGCTTTCTCTCATTCTTTCTCCCCACTAGAATTCCAAAAGCCAACAAATGTCCCTATTCCCTGTCACAGTAGCTTCAGTTTCTACTTTGGCCTTTCCCTCACACACACAAATCCCGCACCAATTTAATTTGAACTTGTGTGTAATCATTATTTTGAATATAATATTTCCCGCTTGGTAATCGTTCTTGAAGGTGAGTGAAAAATATTCACTCTCAAATTCTCAATTCTCTCGTCTCTCGTCTAGCGGCAGTAGGAGTATTTTTTTCATGAACGTTTTACATCTTCTCGGAATGGATGTGTGGTCATTCTGGGTAATAAATATCTGTTTGGAAGAAGAGGATGAGGAAATTGAGATTAGAAATGTGGTGAGGAGGATTGAAGAGGAGGAGAAAGTTCCCATTCACACAGGAGGGGGGATCATTTGGAACGAGGGAACGTGTCCAGACTGAGTCATTTGAAAATAATAGCTAGAGAATGAACGAACTGAATGAAGCATTCCCAACTATTTGTATTTGTATGTGTACATATTGAGCTGAGTGAGGATCCATTTCACTTGTTTCTCGTTGGTGGTGGTTGGGCGTTGGGTTTCGGAGTTTGGGTTTGTGTGTAAAGGATATTTAATAAACAAGTTGGAATTTATCAAACAGTCAAGATATGTGTGTGTGTGAGAGAGAAAGAAAGTGGGAGTGAAAAGTTGAGACCTAGAGATATTTGTGAAGGAGTGTGGAAAATATAAAAAAAGGAGGGGGGGAGTGTGTAGTCATGAATTGTGTACAAGTCAAGTACTCAAATGCTCCAATGTTCACTTAAAGGAGCCCGGAGAAAGGGAGAAAGGAGAAAGGAAGAGTTCTTGAGTGGATGAAAGAATAAGAGAGAGAGAGAGAGAAAAAAGGAAAGCTCTTGAGTCTTCAATGATTTTCCTTGGGACTTGGGAGCGTCATGAACACACACTAATGCAAGACGTTTTATTCATTCCCCAGCGTCTTTTACTTTTGACTCTTCACACTCTACCCATTACTCTTTTCCCCTCACTTTCTCTCTCTCTCTCTGTCTTTTAACAATGTCCTGGACAAACGGCTATTTCCCTCTTCCCTTTTCTCAACAACCCCCATTGTTTTTACACTTTCTCAACACGGAGGTTCAAAGAACAAGAACAGAGAACGTGTGTGGAAAAGTCACGCTCAACTCCTCGTAATCCGATCTGAAATCCGATAATTCCATCCCCAAAATTCCCAGAAATATTACAGACAATGCAAAGAGCTCTTCAAATTTTGAGGAATTATTATTGGGTAGAATTATTACCAATGAAAGAAATACAAAGCCCAAAAAATCAGGATTTATATACATACCCGTAACATTTTAGGACTGAGCATGGACACGGACGTTCACTCACCAAATATTTACTACAAGGCCCTGGGAATTTGTTTGAATGAAATTAGGAACTCGCAACAGTAAATATACTAAATATACCTAGTTTTCCATGGAAAAAAGGATTTATTTTCCATGTACAGATAAAACGCTTTTCCTTTCCTCCATTTGAAATGTTAATTTGTGGAGGACAAACGTGTCTCTGCATGACTAAAAAGTAAATCAAGTAATGAAGCAAATTCAATTCAATCAAAGTGAAATAATTTCCCTTGAATTCCTTTTCTCTTTCATTATTCTATTGATTTTTTTTTTCATTTTTTTGAGTTTATTCGCAATTGCAAGGAATGGAAAAAAACGAAAGTCATTGTTGAGTTTTTTCCCTACAACTTGGTCTGTCAAGTGGCAGCGATATGGAATGAGGATGAGTGGAAGGAAATGTGTGAATTGTAAAATGGAATGAAAATAACATAACGCAACAAAATACTTGAGGCGTGACTTACAGGGATTGAAAACACATCCCGTCACGTCACGCAACATCACACAGCTTTGATACCAATGGTATCATACCATCAGATTTACAAGTAAAGTATACAAGTCAAAGACGAAGAAAAAGAAAAAGAAGAAGAATAAAATAACACATATTTTTCCCTACCAAAACCAACTCTTGACGATTCCTTCAGGTTTCGATTCAACACTCCATTTCCAACGAAGAAGAAAAAAAGAGAAAAGGAAGGAAAGTGAAAGTGGAAGAAATCTACGTGAGAAATGTGGGCTGTGTGTATGTGTGTGTGTTTGAGGATTGATTGAAAAAATTCAAGTGCAGATGTGCAAGAGAAATCCACAGGAAATTCTTTCTCCTTGAATCCCATCCTTTTTTTGGCAAAAATGTAAGCGAATTCTTCCTGGTAATGTCAAAACAACCAACAACCAACTACCAAAACTAAAGTCAAAGACATCTTGAACAACCAACAGCTCAGGATGTTAACAAGGACAAGAACAAGAACAAAAAACCGAGCCCCCACTGTAGATTGTAGAATGCAGAATATAGAAGAAGGATGAGGACTCACAACGGGATGAGAAACACACTGCATTACAATAAACAAAATAATCGAGGGGGGAGTGAAAACAAAACCCAGATACTTTTCCCCCTTTTATTCAGAAAAATCAACGTCTCTCAACTCTCTCAAGAGATTTTGGTTTATTGTACAGAAATTCCGGGGAATTCCTTTGAGAGAAACGGAGAGGAAAGGAGATGGAGGAAGAAGAAATGGGAGTCAGAACAATATGAATTTATATTTACTAGCACATTTTATATAACTCATCGCAGAGCACAGTACAGCCCATGGCATGGCCTGGTATTGCAAGTCAATGCGAGGGAAATTCCATGAGACAAAAACTTTTTATGGGACATGAAAACAAAATAAAATGAAGAGAAGAGAGAGAGACTTTACATTACATTGAATGTGATTTGAGATGCGGCCTTGTCCTTGAGCTCCAGCAGCCACAGCCTCAGCTTCTCAGCTCCCAACTTCAACGTTACCCGGTCCTTTCTCTTTTACTCTCTTCCTTTCTCTCTTTCTCCTCGCTTCTCCGGTTCAGACAAAAGGAGAAAAAGGGAAAGCAATAAAAAGCATTGGAAAATTTATTGTCATGTAACGGAATTGTAATTCCGTTTCACGGTGCACTTCTCCATTCTCCACATCTTCTCTATTCTCAGACTTCAGTCTTCACCCACCCACAAAAAACAGAAGCATGTGCGGACAGACAAAGCTCAGGAATCTTTTTTTGCACATGCATGAAAACCTGTGTACTTTTACTTTCTCTGTTTTCTCCTTTCTTTATTTCTTGGAATGGAAATCCCAACATTTTCTTGACTTGACTTAAACTTTCTAAATTTCCATGTCAATGTTGATGGATCCTTCAGAAATTCCTAACGTAAAGGGAATATGACGAATCGCGTCACGATAAATGTTATTTACCTTTACGCTCATAATAATTTCAAGCCATAATACTTGTCCATGTTTGCAATACCTATTTGAAATCGCCAGGATTGGAGGAGCGAGAAAAGGAGAAAGAGAAAAGGAGAAAGAGAAAAGGAGAAAGAGAAAAGGAGAAAGAGAAAAAGAGAGAGAGTGAAAGTAAACGAGGTAAATTGTACATGGTTGTAATTGAACAGTATTGAAATCTGGATGGATGGATGAAGAAAATCGAAAATCCTCCATTTCACCTTTCTCCTGTTCGCTTTCTTTGTGAAATGAAAAAATCCACAAGGACAATCCTTAGTTCAAACAAACAGCAGAACGACAGAGCTTGTCAAAGTAAAGAGAAGATAGGAAGACGGAGAAAAGTGGGGAAAAGGAGCGTGGGTTTTTTGTGGTGAAGAAGAAGAAGAAACACCAAGGGAACGAAGAGGAAAAAGACGAAGGACAAAGCCGGAACTAACTGGAACCTTCGGTGAAAAGTACTTAAGTAAAGCGGCTTCATAAAATACTCACGACGGCTGTCAGCCACTTATATTTTCCACATGTACTTTCTCCCCCCTCCCTATCTCTCTCTCTCTTCTCGCTTCTCCCTACTTTCACTTCCCAACAACGAAACACCATAAACACACACAGAAAGAGGACTGGAATAAGAGGAAGAAAAGGAGAAATTGAGGAGTACAAACAGAGACTCCACTCGAATTTCGAGTACACACACAAAAATGGTCCCATCACCATCAGAGTTTAAATAAAAACTAGCTCACAAAGTTGGGTGTGCTGTGTGTAAATAAGTGGGAAGAAGGTGAAAGAGGCAAGCAAGGGAGAGAAACTGAGAGAGACAGATAGGGAAATTCACACACGGGATTTTCTCTATCCGCATCTTTTTGCCCAGATGACACTGGGGAAAAGAGACTTGACTTGACTTGGCTGGAGCGCATAAGCCGAATTTGCATAGAGAAATCATCTTCCTGTCTCTCTTTCTCTTTCTCTCCTCTCTTTTTCCGCATCTCTTTTCCTCGTTTACTAGCCAACGCGGTAGACGATGGAATAGCTGGTCGGCCAATGGAAAAACCCAATTAACTATTTACCTATATGTACAGTAAATGTTTTTTGTAATGACTCGACTCCGCAAGAGTCTAGAATCTCAAATGTAGCTGTACATACTCAACTGCAAATAGAAAATAGAAAATTTACATTCAAATGGTGAAATGTACACAAATCAAAAGAGGACTATACGGAGGACGGAAGGGAAATGAATGGGAGGAAGAGAAAAGTACGATACATTTGGGGAAATGGGGAAATCACATTATTTGACATCACTTCCTTTAGTTCAGGTCGGCGATTGTGTGGTCCAGTTGAGGATGAAAGGTAATTGGAACTCTCTGTACATACATGCATACTTTCGCTCACATTTGCGGGTGAGTGGGTGTAGAAATAGAAATACAAATATGAATTAAACCGGGGAATGCTTGTAAATTCGTAATTGTTGGACTTCCCGTTTATTTAAGTTATAAATATAAATGCAATGTCCATGTGTGCCGAAGAGTAGTGTGGGAAGCCGTCCCCCCACTTTTACTTTCCTATACTGTCAACCCCTGGATTAATTTGACATTATTCCCCCAAATTTATGCTTCCAATGTAATGTGAAATTTCTCTCTCTCTTTGCCTTTCTCTTTAAGGCTTTCTATTGCCATTTACTTGCGGTGATTACCAAACTACCAAACTCATTCCAAAATTCATTCTTTTCCCTGCTTTCTCTCTGTGTCAAGCCTTTACTTTAGGGCTTTCACTTTCCACCGTTTCACCACAGGATTTTGACATGACGGGGGGTCTTGTGGACTCTCGCAATGTGTTTTTATTTGAATTTTATTGGGTTTTTTTTTTATTTGCTGCTCCCTTTGCATTTGAATCCCAATGAGAAATCTCTCTATCTCTCCATCTTTCCAGCTCCACCACACACCACACGAATAAAGCAGGTATTTTCTATTAGCATACACAAAACGAGGACACCCCCCAACTTTTTTCATTCTTTTTTCAAAATTAAAATAAAATGGAAACCATTAAATGTTTCTTTTATATTATACTATTTCCATTTTTCTCTAGCTGGATAATTTATGAAAGGAGAATATTTCGCCATACTAGTTTACAAGTCGGTGGAGGGAACTTGACGATTTTCAATGGCATTTGTCATGGAAAAGAACGGAAATGTTGGAACCAATCACACACACACACAAACTGTATAGAAGAAATGGGGGAACTCTCATTGAAGTTTTATTAAAAAGTTTTTCAAGTGTGAAGGAAGGAGAAAAGGAAGGTGGAAATGGTGAAAGGGTGTGTGAATGGAGATGAGGGAGAAAAGGCAGAAAAAAGAGCAGGTGATGAAACTCAACTTGAACTTGAACACACGTTCCCAACCATCATCAATTTCCTAACAAAAAAAGGTCAATAAAGTTTCTATTTAAAAGGTCTTATTTGAGATTGTCTGTGTACGTACATCTGTGTTTGTGTGTGTTTGTGTGTCTCGTCTATCCAGAGTGCGTGACTGGATAGACGAGAATTGGAGAATTGAGAGTCTTCCATGGGAAGTTAATAGAGGAATATGAAAGTGATTGCGTTAATGCTTTCTCTTCCTGACTTCACGACTTTCTCTGTCTCTCTCTTTCTCTTGTTCATTCGTTCATAGTAATAAATTGCTATTGCTTTCTCCACACGACCACAGCTTTTTCACTTGAACAGACTAATGCGAGAACGATCATCATCCCAAAATATCCACATACACATACATTTCCTACTGTAAATGAATGAACCGAGAGAGCAAACGCAAAAGAGAGAGATGAGAAAGAGAGAAAGGAAGCGAAACGTCAAATACACAGGAAACCCCATGTGATTTCAAGTATATGGGCTCATTTATTATTGAGATTGCACTTTCCTCCCCACACGCAAACACACACAATCACTCCATGTGTTTAAATCCGAAAATTCAAATCCCCAAAGGATGTGTAAAAACGTGTGGGGAACAAACCAAGGATCCGGATGAATATCCAATATCCAGTACAAAATAGAATTACAATTAACTTGATGGCTTTCCTTTCATATCATCTCAATTCCAACTGTACATTTACAAACTTTTAGTTTTATTTTCATTTTTATTTTCCCTGACTCTTTCTTTCCACCAAAAGCTTTTGAGTCCTACGTAAAAAACAACAATTCCACATTTACTTTTACATCTTTTCCGTTTAATCTATTGTACATTTTTCTGGATCGGGCCCTGAAAAAATTCCTGGGACGATCCACAAGGAAACACTGTAAGTTGGAAATACGATATTTCTGTCTACTGTCGTCGACCATATAAAAGAAATTCTCGAGTACGAATTCCGTCGGGTTTTCATTTGTTTGTTGTACTTATTATACAAATGTTGGTTGTTCTGTTGTGTTGTTTCGGGTTGGACGTGGATGATGTGACAGCGAGAACAGCAAGACAGAGAGAGGAAATAGACGGAGAGCGATCGATATGATTCTCGTTGTACGTCCCCAGCTGCACCCGAAATTTGCATATTTGGTTAGAGAGCGCATGTAGAAAAGTTTCGCGGATGTGTGTACTTGAGGAAACCACACAAATAGAGTAGAAAAGAGAGAGGAGATGATAGTCGGATAGTTGAATAGTCGAAGCTACTCTATCAAATCCAACTCATATTTCACGTTCCACATTCACATCCGAAAAAGCCCACTCGATCGTCCACTGTCTCCGTCTCAACAGCCACCACCACAACAACAACAACAGCAACAAGGACAACTTCAAAATGAAAATGTGAAAATAAGCGCACAAGGTTTTTAACAAAGTGTCATGTTTTTGAATATTTTGTTCGCAAAATGTGTGTGTGGAGGAACGAGAAATCTCGGGGACATATTTGTACGAGCATACGGGCAATTTGAGCTGGAGCAGTGGCGGTTCCTGTGCTTTCACTTTCACCCCGCAACATAAATCTCCATGTAAAATGGAGGCATTTTTGTCATTTATTTCCAAGGAAATTTATGGCCGTCGTCTACCTTTCATTTTTGAGTTGGTTGTGTGTCCTGTCAAACGAAAATTCTAGATGAAAATAATTCCCTTGTTATTTGTAGAAGGATGCAGATTGCATATGAGAAGGCTCAATGGAACTTTCCCTTGACTTTCTCCTACAGAAATTTGATGCGGCAGTGAGTGGAATATTACGATTTATATTACGTCAACACGACGAGTGAGTGAGGACTGACGCGAGTGAGTGAAGCGAGGGGAATTTCAATAGTCAAATCTCTCAAGTTTCAAATGCTAATGAAAAAGCCACAGAGACACGACGAGACTTGAATATATTTATAATTTCCTCTCACATTCGAGAGATTCGAGAGATTCGAGACAAAGGTCAACGAGAGGCATGACAAGTCCAGTCACACGCATGACCTCATATATCCTAAAATAGCCAGCTCTCTAAAGATTTAAAAATAAACAGGAAAGGGAATCCCAACTGCAGCATAATCAAAGGGTCAGACTCAAAATTGAAATTGAGAAATTGAGAAGGATTTGAATGACTACAAAAAGAGTCCGAAATACTCCATTCAAAACTCGTTTTCATTGAAAATGAAAATGTTCAGAATTATTGTGATGAGAAATGGAGTAAGTTCTGAGAGAAAACTCCATTGGGAATTTTCTCTACTTTCCACAAGGATTTTGCAATATCTGGATTTGAAAAGGTGGGAAATCGAGAGAAAAAGAGAGAGAGAAAGAGAGAAAAAGAGAGAGAAAGTGAGATGAATTGAATAGAGAAGAAATAAGCTCTTCGTCATCGATAGTTTTCATATGTGACGAGGATACATGAACTCTCCACCATTTTCCACTTTACTCTGCGGGCGAGTCAAGGGAAGGGGAAGGCAATGGAGTAATAGAAAGAGTGTGAGAGAAAGCAGCATTGGAAATACAAATGACAAGTCAAAGTCGAATATCGCCTGGAAAGAAAGAGAGTCGCCCGTAAATCCGAAAAGAAAAGAAATTGTCTTTTCTCCTCCACCAGCTTTCCTTTGCTCTTCCTTTTTCCCCATTCTCCTTTCTCTCATGTTCTCCATCTCTTTTCCCTTTCCTTTGCCTTTCTCCGTCCATTGGAAAAAGGCATTTTCATTGACGCATATGGCGTCAATGCATCTCTCGCCCTTTTCTCTTTCTCTCGCTCTCCTGTCCTCCTCCTTCTTCTACTTGTATAATCATAATCCGTAATTTCCTCATATTTCATTCAACAATTCATTCTACACCCGGCCATTTAAAATCCCCCAAAGACGAATAAATCCCCGATTTCCGAGAATTTTCAAACCTCATAAAATATTAAAAAATATCCAAAATTCCTATCAAAAACATTTACCATCAGCAAACAGTAGAATGCAGTACAATTCTCACCATTCTCCTTCTTTACTATTAGTGTGAAAATCCACAAACGTGTCAAGTTTCTATCATAAAGGGTTCCCATTTCCCATTATTCCTTTTGTTTTGTATTCTGCGAAAGTTTTTAATTGATTCACTTATTCTCACAGAAATGTGAAATATATGAAATTGAATTTCCTATGCAAATTCAGGGTTGGTGTCAGATTCAGATTCCTCAATTAATTTTTCGTTTCCATGAATTTGTCATGAAAATATCAAACATTCAGGCGTCAGAGATTCCCTTCTCAAGTGTCTCATCGTCAGTTTGTTTGAGTCAAATAAAATAATCACAAAAAAAATGGATGGAAGGACGAAAGAAAATAGAGAAACCAACTCGGATTTCCAGAGAATCAGAGGGAAAAGAGACATTTTGCATTTGGTAATGTTGACGTTGGAGATACTTGAGCTATGTGTTTGCCTACTTAATGTACTTAATGACGGGCATTATGAATGACTTTCTCCTTCTTCCCTTTTCCAAGTCCCAATTCCAACATGATTAAATGAGAAAACTACCTTGAGTTTTCAGTTTATCTGCCTCTCTCTCTCTCTCTCCCTCTCCATTTCCCCTGTTGCTTTTGCTGTTGCTGTTGATATTCCAAGGAGAAAGGAAGAATAAAGAGAAAGCGAGAATCATGTCACGGTTTTGTTTGGGGTGTTGATAAATTGACTGTAACTTTCCGAACACTCCTTCAAACTTTCCCCAACTTTCCCCAACCGCTTTCTCTCTGTCTCTCTCTTCATCTCGCCTTCACAAAGATGACGATTGAAAACAGACAGGACTTGTGATTTTAATTATTGTAATTCCCCAGTGTGTGTATGTGCTGTGTGTGCTGTGTGAAATAGGAGATGTCATCTCATCCCACTGTTTGTTAGCATTATTGAATTATAGAATTGGCGTAATTAGTTGTCACTACGGAGAATAGAGAAATACAAAGATTGGATTTCATTATTTAGCTCTCTCTCCTCTCTCTCTCTTTCTCTCTTCACGTCCTTCATTTTATTTTATTTATTTCTCTGCAGCTGTTTAGAATGTAGAATGTAGAATTCCCAACTTCGGACTTTGGTTTTAAATTTTGAATAACAATTCATAGGAAATGTAAGGAAGATGAGGGGACAACTTTTTATATGCAACAGTTTCTCATGTACTTCATTAGTAAAATAGAAATGTACCAGAGAAAATGGGATTGTAAATTTAAAATGGGATATGGAAAACAATTAAGGATAAGCTTGATCAAATACAGATAGAATTCCCTTTCAATTTTAATTTCCATTTGAAATCCCCGTCCGGATTTGATATTTAATGATGAGAAAAATGGGAGAAGGGAAACAATGCAGTGCATCACAAAACTTGACAAATGTATTTTCCATTACCTTACATTTCATTTGTGTGCACAGGTGTTGTGTGTCTGTCTGTGTGTTTCTTTTTTTTTTTGAAGGGAAAGTTATTTTGAATTCACATGGGTATCAAATCCAATTACGATCTCTATGTGATGCCCTTGTAAATTGTAAAGGAAATTGTAAAGGAAATCCAGTTGATTTGCCCACTGATTGTTAGAGAAATCTCGGAAAAGGGCAAAAAAAACTGTTACTGGGAAATTTAATGAGGAGAATCCATAAAAAAAATTCTGCTGTTGCTCTTTCCTCTGGGGTGATGAAATATTGAATTACTTGGCAATGTAAACTTGGCAATGTAATGAAGGAAATTTACAAAATTTCCGGTTCAAATTCCAACTCGTGTAAAAGTATTGTTGATGTTCGTTCGTATTTAAATTTAAAATAAACTAGGCTAAAAAAAGTTTCCTTGAACGTGGAAATGCAACCAGATTTGCAATTCGCATCATGTTGAATTTGAATTTGAAGGTGATTGTCATTGTCATTGTCATTGTCGATAAAATGGAGGAGGAGAATGTGAGAAGGACAGGATTTTAAATTGGGGATTTACATGTGAGTTCGTGGATGTGAATTTGGAAGGTGGATGATGATGAGACGTGACGACAGGGAAAATACAGAGAGGCCCATGTCCTCTGACAATGAGAGTGATGTCACTTTGTAAATATTTAATCAAGTTTCTACAGAGTGAAGAGAGTGCCAGAAATAGAGAGAGACAGAGATAGAGAAAGTTGGAAAATTTGTACACAACAACAACACTTTAATTTCATTGACAGTCCGCTGAATGACAATTGACAATGAGAGCACATGCAGCAACAGCAACAACAACGACAACAACAACAACAACAACAACAACAAAAGCAGAAGCTCTAATGAAAGAAATCCGGTTTCATTCAGTTTGAGTAAAGGAACAGGCGGAAATACTAATACTAATACAATATATCTACAGTTTCCACTTTCTCCCGGACTTTCTCCCAGTTTATTATTATTATTATTTTTGGGTTAGGAGTTGTGAGTTCAAAATCCAGAGTGAAAATGAGAATGAGAGTTTGATGATGTCAACTTTACGTATCGTCGTCCGTTTCTTATCCTAATAGAACGTTCATGCAAGTTCAAGTCAATGTCGTCTTTGTCCTCATTTTGTTCTCATCCTTAATGAGCGGTTTTCAAAATCCCCCGTTTATTTTTTTTTACTCTTACTTTTTTCCTGCTCGTAAATACACTCAGCGAGAAAGGGAGAGACAGAGAGGAAGAGACTTGGCAGACTGGGATTCATCCTGTCCCTTCACATTGAGAGAGTGAGATGAAGAGGGGACTCGCCGTGATTGTGATTGCTGTCACTTTGAGTTAGTTTCCATGGCTGGAGTTGAACCAAAACCAGAACCCCGCTGAAGATATGGAATTTATTTAGAAACTAGAGCTATAGAGACGACGGAGAGTAAGATTGAGATTGAGAGGGAATAGAAAAAATTGGTCGTCGTCTTCCTTGGAGAGAAAATCTCAAATCTAAAATCTAACGCGCTCCTTTCCCCATTTCCCCCCATCTCTTTTCCTTTTTTCTATACTTTCTAATTTTGAATTTCCAATATATGAGCAAAAACTGTTCGTGGTTGTGAGTTCTGGGGTTCTTCTTCTTCTTCTTCATACTTCTGCTGCTGCTGCTATTGCTCTGTGGAGTTTATACAGATTTATACGGTGAAGCGAGTTTTGGTTTTGGCTTGGTGTCTTGTGTGCGTCATTCAGCCGCTGTCGCTCCCAGCTCATCTGGTTTTCAAGCTTCGAGTCCACGTATTTTAATACTAGAGCAAAACCAGTCTCCAGATTTCTCAATCTTTAAGCTCATCGCTCAACTTCATTTCCCTTCTCTTCAACATTCAATGTGTTTCTCCTTGAGACCGAGAACGAGTATTTCTCTTTCTCTCTCTCTCTTGCGTTTCAGCTTTAGAAAAACAAAAAACGAGAGAAAAGTGAAAGGAAAAAGTACAAAAAAGACGAGTTTCCATGAAAAGAAATATACAAGCAGTCAAATAACGTTGAACCCGCGGACTACAAAGATTTTAATTTTCGTTGAGAGTTGAGAGTGAAGAGAGCGAGAGAAAAGACAAAAAAAGCGACGGAAATGGACAACTCACAACAAACTTGGAATTCTTTCACAATTGACATGTTGAGCAACCTCAAAAAACTGTCGACCACTTGGAATTGGAATAGAGAAAAAAGAGGGGAAAGGTTTCACATGATTAAAAATCCCAGAAGGACTTTCTCTTGCTTTCTCTCTCTCTCTCTCTCTTTCATTGTTTCCTCTTGGAGCATCGCATTTACATTGCATCACATGAAGAGAGAAAAACAGAGGGAAATTGATTCATTTTCATCCACTTTCCCAATCGACTCCTCATTCCTTCACTATCCCTGACGATTTTATTTTGTTTAGTCTCAATTGAAATTCCAATTTGGTTACTGCATAATAAAACAAAACACATAGACCATTTAAACAGGCTTCATCCAAATTCCGAATTTCAAACTCGGAATTTCCAAACTCAACTTAATTAAGAAGGGAAAAAAACGGGAAGGGAATGAAAGCATTTCATATGCTTCTGGCCGTATTTGTACTGTGGTGTGACGACTGTTAAGTTTGAGTCTCCATCCAGCCAATTCGACTTGATCAAGAGAGAGAGAGAGAAAGAGATAGAGAAAGTCCTTTATAAATTAGTTTTCAAGTGCCTTTTCATCCATCCATTCTGAATTTAGACCAAATTCTCCTCATCTTCCTCTTTCTTTCCGTTTTCCCTTTGACTTTCTGTATATTTCCGTTTATTTGTGTATAGTGTACTTTAGGCTGATAAGGAAACTCTGTCTTTTCCCAATGCAAATTATATAATGATCCCCGATTTCTCTCTCCTCCTCTGTATCTTTATCATTATTTTTATTATGGACCGAAAGTAAGTTAGAGAAATGATGATGACAATTTCCTTGTGGTTTTTATATATTTTTTCAAGATGAAGTTGGAGGAAGTGACAGATAAAGAGGGAGCGAGAGAGAGAGAGAGAGAGAGAGCGAGCTGCTACCTGAACAGTTAAACATGGGAAGGATTTATGATGACGATTGATGATTGAGGATATGGAAAGTGGAGTCAGTTCATTGGGAATTCATGAGGATAAAGAGAGAGAGAGAGTCGAAGGCGAAGGAAAAGGAGAAGCAGTGGCATTGGAATGAGAAGAAGAAGACGAAGAAGAAGAAAAAGAAGGCTAAAGCTGAAGGGAAAAGAAAGAAGACAAGGACAGGGCAAGCGGAAATTAATACTGAATTATTCAACGACTGTCGTTCCTCTCACACTTGACTTGACTCTCACATTCTTCCAGTTCTCACTGCTAACTGGAGCTGGAGTTAGAGTCAAAAGGAAAAGCAACTTGATGGAAGGAAATGTTCAAATGATCCTTTTAATCATTGAATTTAAATCCTCTAATTCCAAAATATTTTCTAATAGCAAATCGTTCATATCAAATCATGTATCACATGGACACTTGAAAAATATCCTCATTTTCTCCCATCTACACAAAATCCCCACTCATACCTATCTGTATTTTTAGTTTCGTCCTCATCCTTTGCTTTTAGTCATTTGTCAATTATTGCCATCTGCCATTTGCAGTCTCATGTAAAGAATTAGTGGAAATATATCGGTACATCAAAATTGAAAATCCAATGTGTCAAGTTTTTTTTTTTGTTGTAAGTAATTTGGCCTTTGATTGGAATTGGAATTGGAATTGGAAGGAAGAAAGATGAGGAGAAATCAGGAGTTGGGCTGACAGTTGACAGTTGACAGCTGAGGGAGGTCGCTGCCACTCTATCAAACTGTTACTTACATCCATGAGGAATCGGGACAAGGGTGCTCAATGCAATGGGGGGAGAATAATGGTTAAGGTATATATATACAGATATAGACATAGAAAATGCTGAGCTGTTTTTTTTTTGTACCTTTCCCCAATCGGTTATTAATGAGACTTTTCCGTTCCTTGTTTGGTTTGGTTTGATGTTCTTCGCACTTTATTGACGATTAGCCTTGTGAACTTGGACGTTGAATGCCAATTTCCAATTGCCGATTGCTGAATGCTGAATGCCAAATGGCGAATGTGAGTTTAAATGTGTACTTATCGGCTGGGGCGTTGTGGACAGGTGTGGATTCAATGTCACTGTCAATATCGATATCAAATATCAACCCTTCTGTCTCTTTCTCTCCTGTTAAATTGTCATAGTCTCTCCTACCCGCTCCACACTTTTTTTCTTTTTCTTTTACTATATCACACTAATCGACAAATGACACTGGATTTAGGAAATGTAGGTTTTTTTTAGATGAGAACGAACGAAGAGCACAAACACACACAAACTTGAGTTGAGTTGGCTCTCATCAGCATCAGCATTAGCTCTCCATTGACTTACCCAGTCGTTGCTTCAGAATATAGATAAACAAACCAAGAGTTCACTGTCAAATAACGATATTTATTTTTGTGTGGGGATATTTGATATTTCCTGGGCTTTTTAACTCTGTGTATGAGACAAATCTAAAGTGTCAATTATTTCATTATTTGTTCCCTACAAAAAATATCACTGGAGAAATTGTGTCCAACAAAAACAAAAAATTGGGATTTTCCGGGATTTTCCATTTTTTTTACCTTGAAGAGAAAGTGTAGGGGAAAAGTGACGGTACGTGATTTTTTTGTGATGAGAACTTAATTTGTTTTTTTTGTAGTCACTCCTTCACCGCGTAAACTTTTATTATAAATATTATAATTATTATTTCTTTTATTTCACTTGTAGTTTAGAAATTTCATTGTAGACAAAAATCATCGGAAATTCAAATTGTCTATTTCGTATTGTGGAAAAGTCACAATACACTGGAAGGTTTCCTAGTTTCTTTACTTTTATTATGAAGAGAGAAAGTCCGCGCGTACAAAGTGAAAACCATGGGAAGGGAGAATTTGGAATTAGAATTTCGGGACGAGTTGAAATTGAGTTTGTCTTCACCTTTTCTTAACTTTTGACTTTTTGACTTGCAAATCCGAATCCAAATTCGAATTCGAATTCTAAAGACTTAAAATTTTGTGTAGCTCGAGTTTATTTTTGTGGTTGGATGGTGTAGTAATTTGACTTTGACCTGAGGAACTGAGTCTTTGGAATTTTGGAATGGTATTATCGACTCCACTCAACTCGACGGGGAAAGTGCCAAGGAAAAAAAATTGAATGGTTGATTAAAACAAAACACGTTCAAGTTGAAGTGCGTTACATGGTCGTCGAGTAATCGGAGGTCAAAAACTCTGCCTTTCCCTCTCTTTCTCTCTCTCTCTCGTCTTTTCTCTCTATCTTTGTGTCTTTATCTCGATTCTCGAGCTCTCTTTATGGCTGGACTGAGCGAGTGAGCGAGGAGAAAGACGGGAGTGAAGTGAGGAGGAAGTCTGAAATGAAAACGCATCCCATCCGGAGCACTTGCTTTCCCTCTTTCCCTCTCTTTCTCTTCCTCCGAATACCGAATTCCGAATTCGGATCTAAAAAAGCATACATAGGAGAAGAAGCAAAAGCGAAACTTAGAGTATCATCATCCCTCGCTCTCTTATATAAGCTTACTTTCCAGCTCACATACGCAAACATTTGTATTTGTATCCACACATCCAGAATATAATAATAAGTATCAGCTGTGTACACATTGAGAAATCAACTTTGTATACATATATAGACTACAAATAGAAATGTCTATAGTATAGAGAGATTCTCTATTAGAGATGAGCCGAACAAACGGAGGAACGAATGGAAGGCCCATTTAAGTTTTCATTTATATTTCCTATACGTCCAACAAAAAAAAAAAGTTGATAGAGATTTCCCCAGTTTACTTTTAACGGTCGCTCTCCCTTTCTCTTTCAGTTTTTGTTTTTGGCAAAGATTCATATCTTTTCACTTGAGTATCGGTCGTCGGTCGTCGTCGTCAACTTCTTCTTGGCCCAGACAACAAACGAAAACCAATGAAAGTTTGTGTACACACACACATACACCATTTGCCTTCCACTCCAAAATTCCAAATCTCTTTCTTCTTCTTTTTTCTTCATGTTCTTTCTCAGTTCTCCGCAGTCAGTAGATCATACCATACAAGGTAGAAAAGTAGTCCAAAGGTAGAATTTTCCAGTTCAGCCAGCCATTCCAAGGTCTGCATCATATAAAACCATATAAATATAATAAAGAGAAAAAATCAAGATGAAGTCCCACTTTACTTTACAGTTAGTAAACTTGACTTTTTCTGTGGACGTTTTGACTTTTCTCTCACTTATTCTCTGCATATGTATACAGATAAATTCAAAAGTCAAATCTGTACGAATTGACATTTGTTACAGATATATTTGTGGACTTGATAAATATCTGTGGGGGACTTTGAATGGTATTTTGTATTGTATAATTGTTTGTATACCTGTATTGAATTTGAAATTGGGTGGATGGATGGATGAATGGATGGATGATGATTAGGATGAGGCTGATGGTCAAAGGATTTTCAAATGGACTTGTCAGTCACAGATTCCTTGGTGTCATTGTCATATTAATTGTCATGCAGATGTGTTCATGTAGTTTGTGGTTTGTGTGGTTTGTGGAGTTCTCAAGTACGCATTGTTTTTGTTTTTTGTTCGTTCGTTATGCCTTTTCCTGTTCGGTTTTATAGGGGATTTCCATGGACAAGTGAGGAACAAAAGAATTGGATTTGAATCTTTTGCTTTGTGATGGGATGTGAATGTAAATGTGAGTGTCGTCATGTGTGTGGACATATTTCCACTTTCCACTCTCGACAGTGTTTTTTTTTGGAGTATATAGTTCAAAATAAAATCCTCCTCATATTCATTTCATGCCAGGAGAAAAAGAGTGCCTTGTTGTCAGAATTCATTCCAGAATGGGATGATATTCACATCCCATGTTTTTTAAGGACATTCGCTCTACCTTTTCCTCAAGTCATAAAGGCCAAGGTCAAACAAGCCTTTGGGTGTTTCTGTTTTGGGGATATTTGGGATTTTTTGAGGATTTTTGTGGATATTTTGTAAAAATTGAAGTGAAAAACCATTTTTTCAAAATCTTTCAATCTTTTTATGGCCCATGGCCAACAGCTGGTTCGTCTCCCTCATTTTTCACTTTCATCTTTTTACTTTTGGGGAAAAATAGATTCAGATGGAAATGAAAAGAAGCCACATAAGAAAGAAAAGAAAATCATCCCAAGGGAGAAAATCATTGACGATTACATTTTACGTTACTCATTGCTTTTATGAAGAATGAGCCATGTTTCGACTCGATTTCGATTTGGGCCCGTTATTTTTCCATCTGGGAAAGAGAAGGGAAAATATACATGTGGTGGAGGGAGGGAGGAAAGTGGAAAGGAGAAAAGTGATTCCAGAGCTTTTTATCTTCACTACTAATTTTGACGTCATTCCCAAATTCCAAAGGAAAGAAGAAAAGCAAAACGAAACTCAAAGGACATGCCTAAAAAACAAATTTCTTTTTGTAATTTTATACTTTTACATATTACATTAAGGATTCTCTGTCGAACGTTGAACATTCAAATTGATTTTACGAATTTTCCTATTCCCCTTTACAAATACCAAATACCACTGTGAATTGTATTAAATGGGTAGACAAATAAAGTAAACACAAATAGCAGCAGAAAGAAAAAATTAAATTTGTCAAAGGAGATAAAGAACATGGAGAACTTTGTGAGTTTTTTTCTCATGAGTTATGAGAAACCTTTCGACTTTATGATGATTTTTTTTCCTGCTCTCTCTCTCTCTAGATCTATCTACATCTTTACTTTGAAAATGTTCCAAATACCATTTGCTCCGTTGCATTTGTATTTGCATTTGCGGATCCTGAGGATTTTTTTCAGAAGGAGCTGACATTTTGCTCTCTCTCTCTCTCTCTCTCTCTCTCTCTCTGTCTCTGTCTCTGTCTCTGGAGGAGGAGGAAACAATTTGATTTGACTTGTTCAATAAATTTGTGGATGTGTCATTAAGCTCATGCAGTGGATAAAACATGCATGAATTACTTTTCCTTTTAAAGGCTCAAACTGAAACTGAGCTCAAACTGGGGAGAGAAAAAAGTTGTTGGTGGATGTTGCTGTCTAAAAGTCTAAAAGGATGAGAGAAAGAGAGAGCGAGAGAGAGAGAGAAAGAGAGTAGGGAGTTGTGTATGGAGGAACGGCAGGACGTAAATAATACAAGTCAGTTGGTATAAGTTGAGAAATGTCTTGTCGGTTACTGTATAGAAGGATTCACATAAATATTTTCATAATACTCCATGGGAAAAGATGTACAACACACACACACACACATGAGAAGCCAAGAGAAAAGAGAATCTCCACCAGATTTTGTCAAAAACTCCCTCAGAAACACACACTCACATGTGTGTGTGTACTCGCCAAGAGTCTCTTTATACTTTCTCTCCTCGAGTGTTGTTTGACTGGTGGGCAGGAGAAAGGAGAAAGTAGTTCCAGTTGAAGTGAGTAAGGAGTAAAGGGTTTGGAGTGAATACATATCGTATAGCAAGTGACTTTGTTTACTAATGTATTTATGATGGACAGACAGAGGGGTTATTTACCATCTCTCAAAGAAAGATTATTATGGGATTGGGATGTTATCTATTTACTCCTTGGTGATTTCACTATAGCCCCAGTGAAAAATATTCTCGCTGTCTCTCTCTCTCTCTCCGTCAACTCAACTCTTTCTCTCATTGCCCAATTTGCCCACTGCATTTCTCCCAATATAAACTTAAACTACCATATAGAGAATATAAAGATAGTGTAGACATCATTCTGCATGTATACTCTCTCGCGATTCCTTCCCTTTTGAAGTTTTCATTTTATTTCAATTTTCATGAATCCGAAATGGACAGACAGTGAAAAGAGAGAGAGAAAGAGAGAGAAGTGAGATCAATAAAATTCAAACTCAAATTCAGTTTGACTTTGACTTTGACTTCGCGAGGAATATGAAATGTTTTTATTAAAAACTTTTTATTGTTTTATTGCACACAGAACCACACGACTCACTTTTGTCAGGAAGACTCATCAACTGTTTTGTACTGAAATACATTTTTTGAAGTTGAGCATTTATAAACTTCAATAGTAAATCCAAAAAAAAAAAAACCAGAAAATCCACAAATTTTACACCTATTTTACGTTGAATTTTCGAACAGAACAACTAAGGAGTTCATTTTCAAAATAATAATACTATTGATTCGTAATATGAATATGAAATGTGGTTTATCGAGATGAGAGTTGAATCTTGAATCTGGAAATTGTAAATGAAATGATTAATAACTAACTAAATAACTAAAGAAAGATGAATTCACGTTGCCAATTGTACTAGCACTGAACGCTTGATATAGATGTTGATAAATGTCCTATATCCCCTTCAACGTCTCGTATCGTAAAAATATGTCGGTTCAATTTCTTATGGTATCATATAAGTACATAATTAATAATTACGGATACATCTTTAATTCATATTAGAGATCCTCTATGATGACAAGATAGAGTTTTATAATATGAGGTCAATGTTGTGACATTGTCGATTTGGTGGACATTTATTCAGCATAACATGCCGAAGTGTGTATATGTGTGTACAAAAAAATGTGTATACATGATACATACCGTCTGAACGATGAAGATAAGACTGAGATTAGTACGAGGAGTCATCTCCTTCTCCTAAGTATACACATGTACATTCGTGAATAACATCATCATCATATTATTATTAAATATTATTTAATATGATGATGATAGTAGAAAAAAAAGTAGACTGACACATATACATATACCTACAACGCAACTAAAATCAACTCTATACCTATATTTTATATTGAATTTGTTTTAAGCCTCGATGAGTCGACGACAAAAGTACAAAACTATAAAACGGAGTCGCATGTTATTTTCTGGTAACACGCACACACACACATACACATAAACAAAATATTTACACTATTTTATTTATGTACACTAAAGTTCGTCAGAGAGAGAATCGAGTATATATCGAGAGTTTTTGACAGTTTGATTTTTTTAATTTAATTTTTTAAATTATGGTTTTGATTTAAATATATTTATGCTATTAAATTACTTCAGTGTTGTCGCTTGGAAATTATAAGGAGAATCAAGTTTAAGATCGACAGACGTATAACGTACATACAAAGGAATTGAAGTCCCAAAATAAGTACATTATACTTTGTATACTATCGTTCAAGTAAGGAAAAAAACAAATTATTTTTAATGTACATATGTGAATGAAAAAGAGTGAAAAAGCCATGTAATAGAACTTTTTATAGTGCTTCTCTGGATTTCCTTATTTCCTTATTGTTGCAGTTCAAGTCACCCCTTGAAATCGTTGTCATGCAGGAAAATTTAAACAGATTTAATTAGACTTTATTATTTTTTGTTGGGAAGACTCGACTCGACGAGTTTAACCTCGAGTATCTACTAGATTTAATTTCATTTAAATTTTAAATACGTTATTCTCCAATGTATATGCATATTTAATTTATTATTTTCATCTAGTCACAAGTAGTGTTTTGTTTTTCGTGTTTTGACAGGTAGTTTTAAGTTGTGTGTATTTAATTTTAATTAGTGTCAACCCATTGTAAATATTTGTACCTACAAAACGCGCAGTAAATGTGAAATGGAAGTTCAGATTTAAAAAAAAGGTCAAAGTGTGCCAGTGCCAAATGACCAAATGAGAAAAGTCAATAAACATTTAGTCTGCTTCCAAGTTGCTCATAATTTTATGTAATAGTTTTTTACATGCTCATGAAGCCAAAATATTTATAATAAGCCGAATGACCGAATGTGTGTCCATTGTCAATTTGAACAAGTAAATCGCATATGTCACTCACATTGACAGTATTCAATTTTTTATACATTTCCACGAAACAAACTTAATTGACATTAAATTATTCTCTCTCTCTCTCTCTCTCTTTTGGATCATAAGAGATTATTTTAAATGAAGGTGAGTATTTTAAGTATAACGATTGTTTATTATTAATGCAGTTATTTGTATAGTGATGATTTATTTGTAATATTAAATCCTCTTTCTCGCGAATTGAACGCAGTTTATTACCGTTATGACTTATGGTATATTGCCTAATTGTAAATTGTGGTAGAGGTTCTAACATGTTGAGTCTCGAGTCCACTCGATATAATCCGCCCTTTAATCCAATCCATATCATTAATCGTAAGATGAGAATAAAATTGAAGAGCTATATAATAATATATTATATTATACGCTTGACAGTTGGAAGTTGATACTCCCAAATGAGTGTGTGTATTTACTTACGCACATTTTTTTTTATAGCCCTGAACTTTAGAGTCTACGAGCCGTATAGACTATACACAGTCTATATACATACACCATGGAAAATAACAGAAAAGGCAATATTGACGTTGACGTATATAAATTCTGAACTACAAAACTGTTTTTGTCACATTGCTTTATAAAACTTTGGAGTATCTGTGAGGAGTTTGATATTTTATGTATACATACTACATATACATATTATACATGAATATGATTCTATTTATTGGATCCTCAAATGTTTTCCTCGAATATATACCGGTTTCCTTCGTGTCACTCTCACGTCATGAAAGTGTCTAAAATTGGCTCTGTCTGTATCCACATTACACAAGTAAACTTTCGATAGATTCTTTTGGAATTTGCCTCACACCTATAAAATACGCACGTGCTCTATACAAAAACTAAAAAAAGAAAAAAAACTTTTGTATTGTGTGCCTTTTGAAAATATCAAGTTGGTTGGATTTGCATGTGCGTTCAATGAACACTGTTCATGTTCATCATCACAGTCTCTTTTATGTTGCACATTTTTTGTGTAGGTATTTGATGAGGTTTGAACGGAAATGCAGGTGTGTGCCGTTGAAGTAGTACACATGTCAGCTGAATATACTTCTGTTGAAATTGTTCTACATTCTTCTCTATTGATACTGATGTAAACGAAAAACAATTGAACTACATACATATATGTAATAAACCAATTTTTACTTCAAATTTACCTGGAGCGTCTGAGGTTTTAGAAATTTAGAGGCAAATAATAATTTTGTACATGGAATTACGAGAATGTATGATACAGACCAGCTCCAACATTCACAAAAGTGATTTTCGTCGTGTCTCTCTCAGCGTTTAAATGAAGCTTTTGTCATATTGAGACTGCGGAGTTCGAAGTGAATTATAATAAACAGTTTCCGGTATTGACAACCAAATTAAATCAGTTTTGCATCTACTCCATATGTACATCCGCAGTACTGTATGTACTTGACAAGTAGATTCGTAGCGTACGTTATAGCACTTAATAAAAGCTGCACTATAGCATTCTAGGTGTTCGAACAGTTGACTTCAACTAAAGAGTTTAATAGAATGAAGTGGGCAAAGGGAAAAAAACTAAAACTCGGACATTATAATGAGCGAAATAGAAATGTTAATGAAACTAAAAGTTTGTATATTTACATTTAAACTGTAGCAGTGCAATTAATAGTATACATAACGATTGGGCCTATGAAAGAGTTGTAATAATAATATTTTGTTTGTTTATAGGTGTGAAAATTTTGGTGGAAATAAGAGGATACAGGTAGATGATTGAGAAGAACGGGTGGGATAAAAAAGAAGAGAAGAAACAGAATAAATAAATGCTTTTGTATCGGTTCATTGTGCACACGAATCTCCTTCACCCTCCTCCTTCTCCCTCCAGTTGTCATCTTCTGCGTGTTTGTGAACTTTCGTTCGGATTCATCACACAAGTGCGACTCTTCTGAATCGATGCCAAAAAAATGAATTTCTCCAGTGATTTCTCAATCTCTGATGAGTACCAAGGGTTCCGAAGTTCGGTTCCTCTCAAGAAAATCGTCGTAGAATCGGATTCATCAAAAGTAATGGCAAAAAATTGACGCTCGTCTTTTCTTTGCTTTCTCCATCATTATCTTTATTAACCATTATCCTGCTTCTCGTTCTCATTTTTTCTGTGGATTTTATTCTCTCTTTTCCATCTCGTATCCAATTCTTATTTCTTTTTTTTTCGTTTCCATTTCAAATCCCAGCTTGGATATGTAATGTACCTACAATATCACTTTTGTAATTGGTATTTATTTAATTAAAAAGTTTCTACTTTTATTTTTCATTGCCTTTTAATATTACTCATTATCATGTTCTTTTATACCGAGAAAATGCTCCATGTATTTAATATTTTATTACCTATATTTTTTCATCAAATCATATTGATACGGATGAATATGTATAGTTCTACAGTTGTACGTAAAATTGGTGTATGTGTGACTTTTTTTTCATTAATAAGTCTGAAGTAGCAATTACATTTTTAATGAGAAAGATTGTGTATATAGTTTGTAAAGGAATACAGACAGACACCGAAGAATATCAAATGAAAATATGTGTTTAATATTGTACATAATATTATCAAAAAGGTAGAAAAAGGAACAGTTATGTTCAAAGAGGTTTTCTTTCCTGGAAAATAACTTTTTTTTTTTATAAAGTAATAAATGTATATGATATGGATATCGATAGTTTTTCTTCAGTTTTTTTCCCCAGCTCCCCGCCCCTAAAAGTTTCTTGAATGAGTACATACAAAAAGAAAGTTGTTGGCTTCCTGTGTATAAAGTGAACGTGGCTTGGAGAGTGTAGTCAAGTCATATAGGCATCTCGTCGTCGTAGGAGTAGTTTGTAAACCATGTTTGTTGGACGTGACATTTCCCCCTTGTAATCCAAAGTTCTCTTCTTCTTCTTCTTCTTCTTCATTTTGCAACGTCCAGAACAAGTTGAGAGTAACTCTCCGAGTATAATAACAAGTACACATATACAAATACACCGACTGTATACAGTGAAGCTTTTGTAGAATTTTTCTTGAAAGCTTTTCCCAATAAATGACAAAAGTTGAGACTTTTTTTCCTCAGTTTTTTTCCCAATGAAACCTCCCGATAGACGTGTATTTGTATTTATGGCTTATTCCAGCATGCGTCTACATTCATTCGAGCTCTTAGGTATATGTATAATCTAGCCGTTACACGTGTCCGTGTGTAGTTTGTGAATGTATGTATGTGTAATGTGTATGATACCTATAGACATTCAATTTTCTTAGACATTAATATGTCTTCTTCTTCTATGGATGCTTGCTAATAGTCGGGGTTTTATACTTTCCATTTATTTGTCATGTCCTTGTAGACTTGGTAGAGATTTGGACGAGAAATTAATTTCCAATGTAAAAATGTTTTCCGTGTACTTTCATTGAGATGATTAATTCATCTTTTGATGTGGCGCGTGTGTGTGGGACGGTGTGTAGCGTATGTTGTTCATTAATGTACTTTATTTGTTATGGTCCATATATTTATTTATTATTTATATATAGGTTTGGAAGCTCTATGATGCTGGCCCAAGAAATGTTCGGACACCTTTAGTTTGCCTTCCTCCAGTGTCTGGGACTGCAGACGTTTTCTATAGGTAAGAATCTCATACAATCTCACCATAAAACAGCACTGATTCAGTATCACTAAATATGATTATGTTATTATGCTCTCTGATTTTAATCAACTTTACGTACATATGTTTTCCAAAGACAAATTCTTGCCTTAACTTTGCGGGGGATCCGAGTCATATCCGTAAGTACACTATACATATTATATTATGCACTTCAAACAATGGCATTTACACGATACCATTTTTCACCAGCTAAGACAATCTTTAATTTGCATTTACTTATTGTAGGTTGAAGGACCGGCTTATTGGAGGTGACGAGGAAATTCAATAAAATGAAACTGTAATGTATAGGAGTTTAATTAAATGAGTTTAAATGACCATCGTATTTTTGTATGGTTTCTATAGTGTTGAGGATTATTGTGAAGGGTTCAAAAAGCTTTTGGATCACTTGGACATTGACAAAGTGCATCTATTTGGGGCTTCACTAGGTATTTGGATACATACATGTATAATATAACGCTTATGCGCAACAAGAAAAAAATCAATTTATGCAATCAACAAGTATTTTATACTGTAAGAGGAGGAGAAAAAGTGTCTTGCATTGAATGTAATTTCTTAATTGATTTACTAATGCAGGAGGATTTTTAGCTCAAAAGTTCGCAGAGTACACTTACCAGTACTCTAGAGTTGCGAGCATCATTCTGTGCAATACATTTGTGGATACTTCCATTTTCAATTATAACGAGAGTGCCATGATGTGAGTGCCTTCAATTTCCATCTCTATTTTTAGATAAATTGAGTAATATATAGCAATGCTTGATTTATGGAATTCCGATTTTCGACGTGTATTTAACATGAATAAATGTGATACATTTTGGACTATAGATTCTGGATGCTACCATCACTGGTGTTAAAAAAGCTGATTATTGGTAATTTGGAAACAAACAGACTTGATCTGAATATTGCTAGGGCTATCGATTTTATGGGTGAACGGTTGGACACACTGGAACAGCAAGATTTGGCCTCTCGTCTTACTATGAATTGTGTGAATAGTTATGTCGACACGTTTAAGTTAAAGCATGTTACGACGACAATGGTGGATGTGTTTGATGAATCAGCCCTTACTAACCAAGCTCGAGATGATCTCTACAAAAGCTATCCTCAAGCTAAATTAGCTCACCTAAAAACTGGAGGGAACTTTCCTTATCTGAGTCGGAGTGATGAAGTCAATATGCACATCCTCATCCATTTACGACAATTTAATGGAACCAAGTTCAGTGCTTGTGAAGTGAGTCCAGATGATGTGATTGATGTTGCAGCGAGCATAAAGACTTCCAACCCTATTTCTTCAGCAACGAGCTTTTGAAATAAAATAAAAACAAACCTGACGCTAACTATATACATATAAAATTCACGCTATTTAACTTATATGATAATTATGTATAATAATAACTCTTTAATTTTTGTAAACTAACTCAAGTAAAACGTATATTGTAAGAAAAAAAAACAACTTTGGACAAGTCAAAATTTTGTGTACGTCCAAGTTTAATGTCTAAAATGTAATACTTGCATATTTGGGGGCGGGGGCATATAAATACCTTTCAAGAAGAATGATAGCAATAATTAAACCATATTTATAAAAATGTTCATAAATGTACTCAGTAAACATACAAATAAACCGAAAGATATAATATAAATTCCTACTCGAAAATGTATACGTATAAGCTTAACATATCAAATATTTTTCTATAAGGCTCGAATTCAATAAAAATCCACTTTTTGCCTTTATAATTTAATATAAAAACATGCAAAAAATCTTACACTAATGTACATGTACTTACGACTTTTATCCAAATTTTATTTAATATTTAATCAAGAAAAAGGCAAATGAATAAATTATTATAAACTGCTGATTCCTGTTGTGAGAAGGTGCAAGTTTTTACGAATGACTTTGTAAAAAGGATCTTCATATTCGTCACGTCACAAATTGTGACTCACAATGCTCGAAACAAAGGAAAAAAAATACATAACAACTTTTCAGTTTTTGTACAAGGGACATCATGATGGTCAAGTTATTTAATTGGCAACATTTCAGTAGTATTCACAGATAACACATTCATATATTATGTTTGGAAATTCGCAATGCAATGTATAATATAAGGTTCACCATCCACTGATGATTCATCAGAGATGATTATTATTATTAGGTAAATATATTGTATTGTTTTGTCATATGTAAAGAACAAACATCAGCGTTCATCCGATGTCATATATGGATACTTGAAGAAAGTCATGGTTAGTATGAGTACATTTTACAAAAAAAAGAAGGTTATTGTATAAGTATACATTCATCAGTATACAATTGTATTTATGTTAGGACAAATTTTTTTCACAACATTTGTTTAGCCTTTGTTTGCGTTTAGATTTCAGAGCGTCGAAAGTATTATAGTTAAAGATAAAGTAGAAAAGGTATTTAAATCGATATAGTTGAAAGCTGGTACATTCACATGAGATGAAACCCGTCGTGTCACATTTATATCAAAACAATAGTAATCAAAACTAATAAATATATATATGTACTTGTATATGCACATAATAAAATACAGTCAGAGTTTACTGAAAGGTACATTTAGAGTGTCATATAATAATAGACGAGTTACACAGAAGATGTAATAGTTATACGATCTATAGTATATTAGAGTAAGAGTAAGTATGTATGTAGTAATAAAAATATATTATATCATCATGTCACTTGCGTAATATAATTATTATGCATATCAACAACAAATTGTGTAGTAAAGATGACATATTATAGAAAGAAGAAGGTACATCATTACTTGTAAATATTATTGATTATAAATTATAGGGCTTCAAAGTTGAAAAGTTTGTGGCATTTCTTCTTCTAAAGTAATTAAATTAAAAGCGGCGATTCATAATAATAAATATACCTATTCATTTCAAAACAACAAGGAAAAAATATAACAGCGAAAAAATATAACATTGTTTTAATGATTAATACATTACTGATTAAAAACTGAAAACAGTATAAATGTAACACGCAAAACTACTTGAAATCCTTAAAGTAGTCATTGGAAAGATTCCATAACAATTAGATATAGCGTTATGAAGGTATTATGATAATACTTTTATCATCATATATTTATATATGAAGAAAGCCAAAAGAATTTTAGTCAAAGAATTATGTCATAACAAAATTCAATATAAATAAAACTGGTATAAGATCACCTCATTAGGTAACACTTTATGAAAAGTTTATTCGTTTTCGTAAACTAGGTTTTTCAGAAATTCATTTTAAAAAAGTTGCTTTTCAATGCAAAATA